>PVJC01007959.1:28980-49893 GCA_004026665.1 Murina feae
TTTTGGAATAATGGTACTACAAAGGGAAAAAAAGATTGTGCTAAGAGAAAATTAGATAAGACTATCATAGTACACAACTTAGAAAATAAAATTTAGAGATTGGAAAGGAAACAGAAATGTTAAGAGATAACCTATGGACATAGACATAGAGAGGGAAAGGCCTGGGGAGGTTGGATATGAGGAGGAAGGGGTCAATGGGAGAAACACATACAACAAAGGGAACATCTGTGGCCAACCTGCATAGTAGGCTCCGCCATGGGCCACAGAAGCTCCCGCACACCCAGAGCAGGCCACAAGGTTGGATCCAGGCGGCAAGCAGCTGCCGATGAGCCTCCGAGGTCACATGGGCCTGCGATAGCTCCATTCCCAAGCCCGGCTGCAGGGCCGGGGGCCTGGCTTCCGCCCCGCCATGCAGCCAGCCGCCACTGCCCGGAACCAACCACCAGCAAACACGCAGGCGGAGGCCAGGCCTCCCCCTATGCATTCGCAGGCGCAATCGCTCCATTCCCAGCCCTGGCTGCAGGGCTGGGGGCCAGGCTTCCGCCCGCCCTGCAGCTGGACGCCACTGCCCGGAACCCACTGCCGGCACAGGCGGACCTGGTGTTCGCAGGCGCGATTGCTCCATTCCCAGCCCCGGCTGCAGGGTCGGGGGCCTGGCTTCCTCCCCACGCTGCAGCAGGTCGCCACTGCCCGGAACCCACCTCCGGCAAACACTCCATTCCCAGCCCCGGCTGTGCCGGCAAACGCACAGGTGGAGGCCTCCACCTGTGCATTCACCGGTGCCATAGCTCCATTGGACCTAGTGTTTGGGTGGGCTTCCGCCATCTTGGCTGGGCTAATTTGCATACCATTGCTCTGATTGGCTGTTGGGCGTCCCGAAGAAATGGTTAATTTTACTATTTCGCTTTTATAGAGTAGATGTTAATTCAATAAGTACTGAGTTCAACACCTTTTAAATCAAGAGCCATTGGTATTATCTTAATAAAATTTCTTCTAAGAGACTTATAAGAAATATAGCTTCTAAATGTTTTACTTCATGCTATGTTGCCCTTCCAATAATAAAAAATGGTTGAAACTGGCAGTGGTAAGCAGGGATTGAGATAAATGAACAACTACAGAACCTCAATGAAAAAAGGTAGAAGAAAATGTCTGGGAATATTGCTCTAAGGCACTGTATAGGTGGTTCCCATGGCAGTAAAAACATTTTTGAGATGCCAACATTGTCTCAAAACCTCAGGTTGTCCCTAACCACTGAATAGTACCCAGGGTAGTTGTCTGAACAGTTAAAGCAATAGTCTCCCTCTCATCTTCAAGACGACAGGTGTGGTCCTGGCACCAATTTCTGGCTAATGGACAGCAAGACAAACATTCTGCTGTTTTCTCTGCTGCTTTTTCCTGATTCTAGTTATCACTTTCTTCTCTGCAGACATAAAGCTTTAAATTAGCCAGGCGAATAAGGAGCTCATAGTCAAATTAGTACAGTAGCTTTAAAAAAATGAGAAGGCTGTGTCAGGTATTTTTAAAAGCTACTGTCATTCAAATCTACAGAAAAATAAAAAGAGGAAGTACATTTCTTAATTGTGTGGTGGTGGAAAAGAACTTATTTAAAGTTTCTATTAGGCAGCAGAGAAGTAAAACAAACTTGAACCTTGAAAATTTTCAGGGGCACAGGTGAAACCAGATCTCTAACCATTCAAATTTTCTTAAAATAGATTTTTCATTCCTAGCTGTTTTATAAGCAATGTTTATAAGCTTACCTTCAATAATAAAATGCAGCCCTTGCCCTGACCAGTTTGGTTCAGTGGATAGAGCATTGGCCTGTGGACTCAAGGGTTCCAGGTTCAATTCTGGTCACGGGCATGTACCTTGGTTGTGGGCACATCCCCAGTAGGAGGTGTGCAGGAGGCAGCTGATCAATATTTCTCTCTCATCGATGTTTCTAACTCTCTATCCCTCTCCCTTCCTCTCTGTAAAAAATCAATAAAATATTTTTTTTTAAAAATGCAGCCCTCTTGGAGCTATCCAGTAGTCCAAGAATCACATACTCTTCCTGACTCATAGTAGGCATTACTAATAGATCATCTTTTTTTTCACACTAAGCCCAGTGGAGCCTCACAAACCTCCCAAGTCAAAGTTTCTAGCAGTCCCATTCCAAACAGGACACATGAAATAATACCTTTTGCAAGTCTGCCTCAAAGGTTGCCACTTATTCAGTTTTTCTTTCAAGGTAGCCCATATTTCTATACAAATTGGGCAAAAGCTTTGAAACTTGAGCATCGGTCACATGAACCAAAAACTCCAGTTTTCCCTTTGCCTCTTCCCAGGATGCTTCCTTTCTAAGGCCCTGCAGGTGCCCCTGACTCTGAGTACATACAGAAAAACTGACTATGTCTCTTTGTCTCACACAGTGATGTCTGCTCATCTTGCTGCTTCCTGCAAATGAGCACTCACTTCCCTCAAGTTTAGCAAATAGCTCATACCTATTTAATTTGTGTAGCAACTAGTATTTTTCTTTGGGTCTGCAGATAATTACAGCCCAGCCCTTGTATTTCTAGAGTTGAAATCATCTTAGTTTCAGGGCATAGAGAGTTCATTTTCCTTTAAAAGTGCTTAAATAAGTTTTCTTCATAAAATTCTATATGTTTGATTTGAGTACCTGGAAACTATGATGTCATGTGAGCATGTGTGTTCCAACAGTCTTTTTATCCTAAAGGTTTGAGGTCGTGAATTACATTGTACTTTCAATACCACTAGAAGAAGGCTCTTCACAATTGTAAGAAATCCAGCTTCAGGTTGGTTCCAAACACAATGAGAATCTAACTTCTGGAGGAGTTTTTCTGAGAGCTGAAAATACTTAATATGCTAGCAGGTGAGTCATTAGGTAGGAACCCCCCATGTAGGAAAGCCCAGGGAACTGGCTCCTTGAGCCATAAAATAAATTATAGATAATAACCTATTATGGCTATCCATGCATGCTTTGGGAAAATATCAGATATCAGGAAACACAATCTATGCTCCAGTAATCATTAGTGTAGAATGTTAAAGACGTTTTAACCTACCCCACCCCACCCCTCCTTTGATATTTGGGATAATTGAGATCTAGAAATATTAACTAACTTGCTTAAAGTTACACAGAGAAGGGAGCTCTAGTTTCCTGGTTCTTAGCCCAGTCCTGTCTTAGTGACCAATACCAGTTCTTAGTTAATAATAGTTGATACTCATTCAATTTTTGAAAAGTATTCTTTTTGTTTAAATATGTAATTATAAAATTTACCTCTATTTCTAATATCCTACACAAGACATTCACTTTCAAGAGAGAGAAATAGAGAATATTAAAAGACATGAAAAATATACTCCCAAAAGACAAATAATTATAACCAGATCCCTAACTGGTTTGGCTCAGTGGATAGAGCGTCAGCCTGCAGACTGAAAGGTCCCAGGTTCACTTCCAGGAGGAGGTGTGCAGGAGGCAGCTGATCAATGTTTCTCTCTCATCGATGTTTCTGATTCTCTACCCTTCTCCTTTCCTGTCTGTAAAAAATCAATAAAATATATTTTAAAAAATAATTATAATCAGAGTCAGATATGACAAAGATGTTAAATGCCTAACATAAAATTTAAAATAACTGTGGTTAGTATGTTAAAAGGTCTAATGGAAAATCTGAGTGATACCTAAAATCATATGGATAATATTAGTACTCAGATAGAAACTGTAAGAAAGAATCAAATGAAAATGCTAAAAGTCAAAAGCATACAACAGAGAAAAAGAGTGCCTTCAATGGGCTCATAAGTAGAGTCAACATAGGCAAATAAAGCATCAGTGAACTAGAAAATAGATTTTAAAAATTTATCCAAACTGAAATACAAAGAGGGACAAAAAGAATGCAGAAAGGACAGAATATTCAAGAGTTGTGGGACAGTAGCAAACAATAAAACTTAATGTAATTGAAATCCCAAAGAGGAGAGACAAAATAGGAGAAGGAAATATTTGAAAAATAATGAAAAAGAATTTTTGAAGATTAATGATAGACAACAAACCACAGATCCAAAAACACAGGGTAAAAAACAGGCACACATAGGCAAATCATATTTGAATCACTAAATGCTAAACACAAACAAAAGGTCTCAAAGGCTACCAGAGAAAAAAGATACATAACATGCAAATGAAAAGTTAAAAGCAATGGATTTCTCTTCAGAAACATTACAAGCTACCAAAAGATGAAATTGTCAATCACAAATTCAATCCCTAGCAAAAGTAACTTTCTAAAATTAAAGAGAAATAAAAATTTTCACCGGCACATGCCCTAACCGGTTTGGCTTAGTGGATAGTGTGTCTGCCTGGGGACTGAAGGGTCCCAGGTTCGATTCCAGTTCGATTCCAGGCATGTACCTAGGTTGCGGGCACATCCCCAGTAGGGGGTGTGCAGGGAACAGCTGATCGATGTTTCTCTCCCATCAATGTTTCTAACTCTCTGTCCCTCTCCCTTCCTCTCTGTAAAAAATCAATAAAATATATTTAAAAAAAAATTTCACTGGCACATACAAACTGTAGAAATTTATTGTCAATCAATCCACTTTATAAGAAATACTGGGAGTGACATCAGCAAGGTAGCCAAATTAGATGTCCCCCTCTCCTATTCTGCCTGAACAACAATTTGGCATCCATCCCAGACAAAAGTGCCTTTGTAGGGGCATTGAGATTTAGGTTGGGGACTACAAAACCTCATTATAGTTCAATACTAAGGAGAGCTTTTTGAGAAAGTATGTAATTTTCTGACCATTGTACTACCTAAAGATCAAGAAAAATATCTTTATCCCTGAGGATTTGGGCTACATCCCCATTTGGCATGGTCCTGTCAAGGTCTGTATACCAAGGCACCGAGGAGGAAACACACCCACCCATACAATGGGTAAGAGGCTTAAAGAATTTGGTCCCAGCTATGAACCCAGAATTATCCTGTGACTGGCTCCAGTGCCTAATGGCTTTGATCCCGGAGACCCTGAAAGAAAGCCCACCAAAGTTGACCAGTCCACATGGATTCTAAAAGGGTCCTGTAATTAGGCTCCTGTCTGTCCCTGCTAAGGACCATAAGGAGTCCTGCTGGCACAGAGATCTGGCCAGAGAGTCACATTTGCACACATGGAGACCTGAAAAAGGACCCCATAGTTGCTTCCATTTCTCTCTCAAACATAGTCTGCCAACAGGCCTGAGGGTCAAGAGACTCAGTGGGAAACAACCCCGGGAATCTGGAACCTTAGAGATTCATAAAGGACCCAATACTAGATTCCAGATACCTCCTAGTCACAGTCCACAGGCAGAACTGGGAAACATTCCCACCTATGGTCCTGATTATGCTAAAACCACCCTCTACTGCCTGGTTGGCATGGCTCAGTGGTTGAGTGTCAACCTATGAACCAGAAGGTTAAGGTTCAATTCCTGTTCAGGGCACATGCCCAGGTTATGGGCTCAATCACTAGTATGGGGCATGCAGGAGGCAGGCAATCAATGATTCTCTCTCATCATTGATGTCTCTCTCTCTCTCTCTCTCTCTCTCTCTCTCTCTCTCTCTCTCCCTCCTTCTCTCTCTCTCTCTCTCTCCCTCTCTCTCTCTCTCCTCTCCTGTCCTCTCCTCTCCTCTCCCACTTCCTCTCTGAAATCAATGTTACAAATATTTTTAAAAGATGACTTAAAATAATTATTAGAATAATAAAAGGGCCATATACTTAGTTCCAGCCCTTCTCAACGGTCCATGAGCAGTCCTGCTGCCAAAAGGACCCAGTGGAAGACTCTCACGACTGCACCTAAGGAAATCCAGAAAGGGCCCTATACTCGGGTCCAACTCTTTCAGCCATGGTCAGAGAATAGGCAGGGACCTAATGAGGAGACATGCCCATCTATGGCTCTATCTAAAGGCCTCAGTTTTGCTGTGGAACCAGAAACAGACCTGGGCTGGGTTCTAGTCTCTTTCAGCCATGGTAAATGGCCAGTCCTGCCTACCAGGGATCCAACCACTGACAAGGACCAGGCAACACCCACAACCTGTCTATGAATGTGTTAACAGTCCCACTGACTGGGAACCCAACTGTAGACCCTGAAGCTGACCCTTGTTATAGCACCACTCAACTAAACAAGGTAATGAAGCTAGTCTAATCCACCCAAGGAACAGACAGAATCTATACCTACCTGAGCCCCTGTTAACAAGCCCACCAACTGTGGAAACCTACTGACAGCCAGGTGCATACTCCAGGCCAGGTAAGACCAGAACCTTAGCCAGGAGCTGGTGCAAGGAAATGCATAGTAAATATTATTTCTAGCAAAAGTGGTCAATGAACTTAAGGGGAAATTTTGATGAGCAGCAGGACTGCATTTTCTCCTCACAGATTGCTTATTAATTGCTAAGGAACAATACTAGAGAAATTTGATAGCTTTTTTTTTAATCTTTATTATTGAACGTATTACAGATGGTCCCCTCTTTCTCCCTATTGCCCTCCTCTACCTATTGTCTGTGCCCATAGGTAATGAATACATGCATATAAGTTCTTTCAATCAAAATTAACATAAGGATATCATGTGTTTGCACATGTAATATCCTGAAAAGAAAATAATGTAATTTATATAAAATACATGCCAGGAGTACAGTCTAAGTCTAATTCTGGGGATGCATCAGACAAACCCATAAAAAGAAAGTTTCTATTTAAAATAGGGGTTGCAAGGAGCTGTATTATCCAAAATGTCAATGTCAAGAAAGACAAATAAGAGTAAGGCAATGTTCCAGATTAAAGAAACTAAACACAAACATAAAAATAATTAAATGCAATATCTGGTCCTATACTTGATCTCATACTGGAGAAAAACAAATTCTAAAAACTATTATTGGGTCAATTAATAAAATTAAAATATAAATGGGAGATTAGATAAAAGTATCAATGTTAAATTTACTGAAATTGATAACAATATAGTGATTATGTAAGAGAATTCCCTATTCTCAGGAAATCACATAGATTTAGGAACAAAGTGTAGTGATATAGGCAACTTGCTCTCAAATGGTTCAGATAAAAAATATATACACTAGCATAAATATATGATAAAATATATACATTATCATATACATATATATATATATATATATATATATATAAAACTCCTCACAGATTGAAAGAGAGAGAGAGAAGGAGAAGGAGGTAGAGAAGAAGAGGAAGAGAGAGGGAAAGAAGGAGAGAAGGAAAAAATGAAAAATAAAATAACTTTTGGAAAGTTATTGGAAACAAACTATTAACCACAATTATTTTTCCGGTATTCAAAAAGGAGCCTGGATAGGGAGAAAGTGTTATATTTTTGTTTTCTTTTATACTTCTATAGTTTGAATTTTTGACTTTGGCAATTTATGTTTATTTTTAATTTAAAAAAACAGAATAGCATCTGATGAGAATACATTCCCTGTTTTTTACAAGATAAATGTCAAAATTAGTATAAATAATATTTTATAATTTGGATTGGACATTAATTTCATCAATATACAGAATGGGTGTTTTTTTATGTACTGAAAATCAAAGTATTTTTAAGGTGTTAAAGGCATGGCCCCAAGAAAAAGTTTCTTTCATATCTTTGTATTTAGAGGAAAAATTTGACATTGTGAGCATCCTTTTTGTCCAGAGTATTTGAAATTCAAATTCAAAGTTAAAGAGTAGGGTTCAATTTTAAAATTGCTTAAAACTGAGGCAAGAATGCCCTAAGCCTACTTCCTTTCTTATTATATTTAGCCTCAGGCTTTTACAGAGGGATGTATAAGTGGTTCTTCTTTTTCATGTTTGGTACCTGATATCATCCCTTAGTTAGAAACACTACTAAGTTAAAAACATGAGGATATCCTGTTATCATCCATAACACTACTTAGGTAGAAACATGGCTATATACACACACACAGGCACGCATGCACACACACAGAGTAGGGCAAAAATATGTTTACAGTTGTTTGTATGGAAAATAATACAATAATTAATAAATTATAATACAAGAATAAACTGGTGTACTCACAACTGTAAACCTACTTTTGCCTACCTTATATGTCCCTGATACTAATTCAGCAGTTCTGATGTTTCAGGGTTATATCCAGTGAAGGAAATTTTCCTTGTATGAGTTACTTTTTAAAGGATTAGCTTTGCTAATTAAGGCCTCCCATAGCCATGCCCAAAGCTCTCCACAGAACTGCATCTCAAATTTAGAGGTGCCTGTGGCTCACCTGATGTTCTTGTTTAAATGCATATTCTGACTCAGTAGGTTTGGGGAGGGCCTCTTGAGTCATTTCTAACAAGTCATGTTGTTGATACTGTGGTCTATGGGCCATCACTTTGAGTAGGGATGCTGTAAAGAATCGAGCATAGATAGGGATGGGATATGTGACTGAGTTCTTCTTGTCTTACCTTTATAAAAATAAAATCTAGCTGTGTTATCCCTGCTTTTATCAACCTAGCAGTCCTCAGGACTACTTGAAGACAGACGCTGTCTCACTTTCAACTATTCCAGTCTAGATTGAAACTATCATCTCAGAAATTTTAGTCACAATGAGTCTTCTAAAAGGCACACTTATAAAGTGTACCCATCTGGTATTTTCAATTAATGGTCATAATATTTAAAAAGAAGTGAAAGCTTAACTAGTTGTCCATCTGGTAGAAAAAAAACAGTTTATAGTCATGTTGTGATAAGCTCATTCTAGTGACAAAAATAAATGTGTCATGGACCTAATCTATGGGGAAGCTCCAGCCCAAGTCATGTCTCAAACTCGTTCAAGAATAGCTGCTTTTCTATATGTGCTCATCTGTCAAGCCCACAAGCAGCCTCTGTATGAAGCAAGTATCCCATGTATGACTTATGACAGCAACTGTTGTCTTCATTCTGTCTCTTATAAGCCTCTCAGGGAGAGAGAAGCACTTGTCTGCTTTAAAATCTACTTCCACATCCCCATTACACCTATGAGAGACTAACATTTGAAGACGCATGGTTAATTGTCCCTTGCAAGAGGGATATGTCAAAGAGGCTCAGGAAAACCCATGAAATCCATGGAATATCAATCATAATGTGAAAATAATTAATCCCTCAAGATAAGTGACTTTGCAGAAAACAGCCCGGATTTTATTAAGGACTAAAGACCCTGTTGCATTCTCCAACTGGTTTAAAAAGAAAAGTCTGTTGACATCAAACATGTAGCCCACATGGATTAAATTAGGCCACTCTTCGTGTTACAGTTTAAGATTTCATAAAGTATAGCTTGTGGTTAAATCATGTGTTTCAGTTCTGAAGGGCTGGTTGATGACTTCCCAATCTTTTCAATATTGTACCACTAGCAATATTTACCCAAGCACTGCCACAGGCCTTTCCAATCTGGTCTTAATAATCCAGTCCCCAGTTTTGCAGCCCACTCCACATTTTGATTCCCAATAAACAAATATTTGTGGTGTGTTCGTGGGCCGTTTAACTGCTAGCATATTTGGTTCAGGACAGCATTCCACGAAGAAAGGAGACACATCTGTGAACCGCGGGTTAAATGCTGTTGGGAATGAAGTTTCACTGAAAGCACTTTTTTTGGAAAGGTTCTGTGACAGCTAATGGAGACAGACTGGGACAGCTGTTCAAGGGAGACAAGTCTTCAAAAGTGTCTAGTGAGGTATTTGTCTTCTCTACCTTTCCCCCTATCCTTAATCTATTTGGGGGCCCAAAATGCTAGAGCGTTAATGGGTTTTCAGATAAGCAGGAAACAGAGAAGACAATGGGAGGCAGAGATTTCCTTTATACATATGCAAGGTCTCCAGATGCTTCAGTTCCTGAACTTCTTAGCACGAATCTGGGCATAGACTTAACCACTTGGGAGCTCGCACAGACAAGGAATGTTTATTCATCTCGATTATCTTCCTGTTTCCAGGATTAGAGGCTGTCAGAGACAAAGACATCAGCGAGTCCATGCTGTCTGCCTTGTTTCACTTAATTCATTTTGTTTGCAGTCATAACAAGCATGTTATTTATTTAGTTGTAAGTACATACCAAAGTAAGGATGCATTCACTCTAATCCTTTAATTTAACAAGATCACATACTTTAGGAAGCCAAAGGCTTTACAGCAAGATTAGAATAAAGAGTTCTGTTTCCTCTTAGATTAAAATAGATATCCTGAATATTTGATTTGTGGTATATCATTATGTTTGATATTTAGGTGCTCTCTTGCTGAGGTCTAAATTAGTATGTTTATTAAATTCCCTCTAAGTGGCATTTTACCCACTGTGTTTACATTGAGAATCATCTTTCATGATAAAGACTGTCATGAAATGGGAAAACTGATTCACTGCCTACATTTCTTCCAAGTTTGGTAAGACCCATCTGTCAACAGAAATAAAGCATGCACATGCATGTGCGCACGCACACACTGTGTTCCCTTAAACGATCTGTGCGCCCACTCCCCTTCTTGGTTCAGTTGTTAGCAGCAGGTACTAGGTCAGTTTGCTCCTTTTCTAATTTCTGCCAACATTTTTCTGTCAAGTGTGCTCTCCTTGCACCATTAAGAGGTCAGGCCGGATTTGCATTCAAAACTTTCTCTAGCCTGGTAAGGTTTTGGCAGAAACAACCTTTTGAACGAGAAAATGTTTACTTGGTGAGCCACAATTGCAGTATCTACTCCTGCGAAATAAATGGACATAAATTGTAAAATAAATAATCCATTTGGCTTGAGAAAACCACCCCCCAAAAATGTGAACCTGTGAATAGAAATATTGAATGGTTAAAGTAACAAAAGACTATGGAAATGGTATATCAATTTCTACAAAGACTCATGAAGTGACTAGCTTTTATGCAGATGACTTGCTGCCACCCCATCTACCCTTACCCCTCCACCGCAATCTGTCTGCCCATACACAAGAAAAGATCTCTAACAAATTGCCAAATTTGTAAGCAATGGCCTAATGGCACAGAGATCTGTCTTCCAGCATCCGAAGTAATGGCTACACTTCCCATATTGGTCTCCCCTTGGCACACAAGTAGAGCCAACCCTTCTCCAACTTGTGTATCCTCTGTTCCAGTCCCTCTACAGTGACTGTCCTCTCTCTATAAGACAACCTCTCCAAGTCTGCACCTCAGTCTGCAGAAATTCATCAGGTTAAGTAATCCAAATACCTGGTAGTTCCCGAGGAACTGAAGTTCAGAGAAGGTAAGTGGGAAAGAAAGGAGAGAAAGGTCTGAAGAATGGTCAAGTGTCATGAGCGCAGCTGGACACTGAGAGGAATAGCTTGTGCACGGCTAAAAGAACATTGGTCTTGAAGTCAAACCGGCTGGGGTTCACGATCCTCCTACACTATCCTCATATATTGGGTGATGTTCCAAACACTACACATGGTGATCCATTTAATCCTCTCAACAACTCCAAGAGATAAGAACTAAGTTACTGAAAATTTAAGCAATTGCACAAAGTCTCAGAGCTTTGTAAGGGATGAAGCTGGGATCTGAATCCAGGTAGCTGGCTCAAAGAGTCCACAACCTCAACAAGCTTGAAGCTAACTTTATAATGTCCTATAAATTAAGTGACTTAACCTCTGAGCCCCAAGGGCCTATTTAGGAAACTAGAGGTTAAAATATTTACATTAAATTGTGTTGTGAGAATTCAATGTGAATATGCATGGCAATCATTAAAAACTAATTTTCTTTTTAAAGGCCTAAGATACCTACAGAAAAGGAACTTCTCCTGTCTCACACTTTTGCTGCCACGTTCCTGGATTTCCCACCAATGCCTTCGGTCTCCCCCAGCCTGCAGTCCATACACCACACAGTCACTCCTCCAGCCTGTCTGCACATTAATGGATAGCTGCTTGAGTGGGACCACAGAACACTTTCATCACCAGCACAACAGAAAGGAACAATTAAGCAGAGAATATAAATAAGGAGCCAAATTCCCCTCTTCTAGAACTATAATGGAAAACTTAGGTTATTTGTTTCAAGATGTGTTCATTCTCATTACATGAGCAAATTCCTTAGCGCTAACTGGGTAAAAATTCAGGCTGCTGAGAATTACTTCCATTTACCAGAAACTGCGTTTTTCCATTCACTTTACATTTTCCAAAGCAAGACACTATTTTGATGTTGTCACATCGACAAATAGGTTGCACTGCCTACAAAGGTCCTAGAGAGGCTGCACATGAACTACCAGAAACTATATGCAATTAGGGGTTAGAAGAAGCAGGTTCTACTCCTGGTTCTCCTGCTCTTGTGGATGACACTTGATTTAACTCCTCCATGTTTCTTGACCTTTCTCTGTAAATCATGATAATCTCCTGTGCTCCCCCTCCCAATTCTAACTCAGAAGACAAGCTATCTCAAAGTGGGTGGCTTAAACAACAGAAATTTATTGTCTCACAGTTTTAGAGGCTAGAAGTCTGAGATTAAGATGTCATCAGCATTGGTTCCTTCTGAAGGCTGTGAAAAGAATCTGTTTCATGCCCCCCTCCCAGTTTCGGGAGGTTTATTGGCAAACTTTGGCATCCCTTGACTTGTAGAAGCATCATCCAATCTCTACCTTCATCCCACATGATGTACTCCCTGTGCATGTCTTTGTCAAAATCTTCCCCTTTTTATAAGGACACCAGTCATTTTGGATCAGGGCCTCATCCTACTCCCGAATGAGCTCATTTTAGTCTAATTACATCTGCAATGACCCTATTTTTAAGTAAGTTTACATTCTGAGGTAGTGAAAGTAATAATTTCAAAATATGAGTTGGGGGTAGGGGGTCACAATTTAACCCATAACCATTACCCTTTTACATGTTCTTCTTAGAAAATATCATGAACTGATTATTTTTAATTTTTTTTATTATTGTCTATGTAACAAGATCCTAAATTGTAAATTTCCATTGAGGCACCAAAATAAGATGTTAGATATCAACCTGAAGTATGAGGAAGATTACCAGCAGAAAATTTAAAATTTAAAGTTTGAATGTTCCTCAAACTTGAATGTGCACATAAATTGCCTGGGAATCTTGTTAAAATGCAAATTCTGATTAAGCAGGTCTGGGCTGGGCATAAGATCTACACTTCTAATAATTTCCCAGGTTATATTAATACTCTTGGTCCATGGACCACATTTTGATTAGTAAGGGATTTGATGATAAATTTATATCAACTAAATAAAGAGATGAAAGAATGGAAAAAGAGGGTTTTGTGAGGATTACTTTGTTGAGAGCTAAACTTTGATTACCTTTTCTCCTGGGTCCCCATACAGAAAAGTACATGTGTGGAGGAATGCTATTTCCCAAACCCCAAGCCTAGGATGTGAGACTCCAGCTGGACCTGTTGGAGCTTGCTATGTGACCCTCAGATTCTGTGTGGAGAGTGGACTGAGTCTGACTCTCATCTGAGAAACCTAATAGATCAGAGATTGGACTGCTGGCTACTCTAATGCACAGGTGACCATGTCAGGATCAGTCCAAACTCCCAGAGTTTGTTAGCAAAAAGGATGTGTGAGAAATGGGCCACAGGCAAAAAGAAGCTATTTCATAACAGCATCAGTCAAGTAAGGATTATCTGACCCCATTTCCTCCCCTCCATTGTTATGCTCCACAAGTAGAGAGTCAGAACTACAGCTAACCAATGAAAGAGAAGGTCAATAACCACACTCTTTCTCAGACTGTAAGCTTTCACCGAGGGAAGGAAAGAAGATGTAAGCCACGTTGAGATTCCAATGACTAAAGCAGTTTATTACCTAAGAATGGCAAGAAAGGTCATAGGAGTGTCACAGTGTTCAGGCAGAAGTTAGGGAATGGATGATTTCCACTAAGTAGATTTAAAGAGATTGCAGGAGACAAAAATAAAGATGATTTTAGGAATACACTCTATGAGCCCTACGAGTTCATCGTGCTGGCAAAAACTCTTTCTCCTTGGCAGAAGGTAAGCCCAGAGAGAGCAGAATCCTTGAGTATCTTATTCACTGCTGTTTCCACAGCTGCTGTTGTGTTTGCCTGTGCAGATTATGCACTGCACAATGGCACCACATCCAAGAGAATGAGAAACAATTCATAGACATCATAGATTTGCAAGTTAACTACCAAACTTATCCAACAAAGACAGTATAATACCTTTTCTAAATAAATCAGGATATTATGACAATTTTCCAAGAGACACAAAATATCCTGAGATAGTTAGTTCTCACAAAATACTTCCCGGGCTACATTCAGGGACTGACCATTCCCTGGCATACAGTGGCATTCAGTGAATATTTGTGAATGAATGAATTGGGATTGTCTATTAATGCTTCTAGTAGCCCACATTGAAGTGATGACTAGTATTTTACAGGAAAATCTGAGAATGATTACATAATGAGAGACTTTGCAAAACGGCTAGTTACAGAATTAACATACATTTATATAACCAGACAAAAGATATAAAAGAAGAAAAGAGCCTATTTACAATAACAAAAAATATGAAATATTTAAGGGTAAACATAACAAAATATGCTTAATCTATGTGAATAAAAAACTTTAAAATGCCACTAGAAAGAGTTGAAAAAACAGAGAAAAGAAGACATGTCAAACAGTAGGTCTTGTTGTTAAGCGCATCTGAGATCCTGGGGACCCCATAACTGGAAGGAGGTAGGATGTTTAAAATCCTGTTAATAAGTGGTTGATAAAAGAACAAGTAAAATGTTTTATTTCTATCATTGTGCCCTTTATTTTAAATTGTGTGCCAGACAAATCAAGGGGATTATCAATAACATTAACTTCTTTCCTTCTGCAGTTGGGTATTTGCCTAGGTTCACTCAAGAGTTATAAACATAACTAGAGGCCCAATGCACGAAATTCGTGCAAAGGTAGGCCTTCGCAGCTCCTGCCACCTTAGCTGTGGCCCTGGCCCTCGCCTACTGGTTGCTCTGGAAGGTAGTTCCACCATCTGGTCTAATTAGCATATTAGCTCTTTATTATATAGGATGCCTCCCCTCTGACAGAATTTTCAGGAAGCATAGTCAAGAGAACTCATAAATCTAAAAAGTCACAATGGAGCCCTACCCGGTTTGGCTCAGTGGATAGAGTGTCAGCCTATGGACTGAAGGGTCCCAGGTTCGATTCCAGTCAAAGGCATGTACCTTGGTTGCAGGCACATCCCCAGTAGGGGGTATGCAGGAGGCAGTGGATTGATGTTTCTCTCTCATCGATGTTTCTAACTCTCTATCCCTCTCCCTTCCTCTCTGTAAAAAATCAATAAAATATATTTAAAAATCATAATTTATCTTTCCCACTGGACAGAAATCATTTTTTTAAAAAAAGGCACAATTGAATTCTAGGAGTTCTCACTTCCCTTCGTCCTTCCTAGCACACTCATGAGTGAGCAAAGATCATTTGTGGCAAAAATGATAGCCCTGGGAGAGAACTACAAGGGAACTCTGGGACTCTTGGCTTATTCTTCCTAGTGAGAAGAAATTCATCCCCTAAATGGTCACTTGGCTGAAACTTTATCGTTCAGAGCTCAGTTCAACCGTCATCTCCTTAGAGAAAATATAACTATGGTATCTAATGGCCCATACTTCACTCCCATTACTTTCTACTGCTTTGAAACTTAAGGTTTTCTTCATAAACCTAAAATCATCATATTTGTTTGCTTACTTATTGTCTGTGTCTTTCCAAGAGAATGAGAGCAGGACACTGTTTTCTTACCATCTAGAATTTGCACCTTCTCAACCCTTTGAGAGTTTTGGCTGTTATTTCCTCTGGTTCCTCTGTTTCACTGACATTTCTCTCAGTTTAATATCTTATTGAGTGCCTACTACATATCAGACACTGTTCTAGCTGCTTGGATACAGCAGAGGAAAAAGAACATCTGCCTTCATAGAATTATATATTGTTGGAAAGAGATTAATGGTAAACAAATAAATAAATATATATCATCTCAATCATATAAGCAGGATAAGGGAATAGAATGTGATGGACTGGTGAGCATGAATGTTTGGTAAAGGGTCACGGAATATCTTTCTTGGAATGTGAGCTGAAGGACTGAGGAAGGGAGCCACACTGCTAACTGGAAAAGAATGCACCATGCAGAGAGAATGCCACATGCTAAGGCCCTGAAGAGGAATGAGCTTAGTGTGTTCTAGAAACAAGAAGAGGAATGAGCTTAGTGTGTTCTAGAAACAAGAAAGAGTGAATAAGGTAGAGACTGGGAGGAAATGACATTAAGGAGGTAGCTGAAGACTAGATTGTATGGGGCATTGTAGACCATGGTGATGACTTGGGCTTTCATTCTTAGTGAGACGATGAACCAATTGGGGAATTCTGGAATAAAATGATCAGGTTCATTTTTTAAAAGTAAATGAAGGCTACTATGTGGTAACAGATTATGGCTTGGGGAGTGGAAGTGGGGTAAGAATGAAAGTAAAGAGGCCAGATGAGAGTTATTGTAATAGCCTAGATGAGAAATGATGTTGGTTTAGACCAGATGGTAGGATCCTGAGAGAATGTTTGGGAACATATTCTGAAGAAAAAGCTGATGGGATTTAAAGGATTCAAGATAGGATACGAGGACAAATGTCAAGTTCTTGATTTCAGTTCTTTCCTCTAACCTGTTTTCTTCAAGTTCCCCCAGTGAGTTCCTAGTCATTTCTTCTCAGCAAATGACTGACCTCACCTGGATCCTCCTCCACAGGGCAGGTCCTGCTCCCTACCCTGCATCTCTTTCATCACCAGATAACTAGTCTCATCTGTTCTCTAAAGCTCATTCAATCTAAACTGATCTCTATGTCCTTCAATATTTATAAAAATTGCAAAATTCATCAAACAATTATGCTTTGCATTAGGACAGCTCTTCTTATAAATTTAAAATTTTTATTAATGTTTCATGTGATCTAATATCATTAAAATATAAATTCTTCATGGGCAGAGGATCCACCTTATATTCTTTATATTCCTTTACATGCTCTTATCACATAGTACCCGCTAGCACATATTTCCTTATACTTAGTAAATGAGACAGGTTTGTCTCAGTGGATAGAGTGTCAGTCTACAGACTGAAGGGTCCCAGGTTCTATTCTAATCAAGGGCACATACGCTCAGGTTGCATGTTCAATCCTCAGCAGGGAGGCAAGCAGGAGGCAGCCAATCAATGATTCTCATCACTGATGTTTCTATCTCTCTCTCATTCTCCCTTCTTCTCTGAAACCAATAAAATGATTTTTTAAAAGTGACTTTTTTAGCTGAAATACAAGATTTATGTAGGGAAGAAATGCATTATATAACTACATGGATGTGTTGCATTTTTTATTTTTGAGATCTAAAATGCAAGATCAGGAAACTAACAATTTAGTGGGCAAGTGTGTCATGAAATGTTTTAGAACAAGGCAGTGATAGTCGTATTTTAGTAAAAACTAATCTGCCTATTTGTATATTATGAGATGGAAGGGGAATAGGCGAATAAGGATTGATATTCATTATCTAACTATTGAAGGGGTCTGTGTGAGAAGTATTTAGGGGTTGAAATAAAAGGTTAGCAGGGGAAATGTAAACCATACATTGAATATTTTAGACAATTTTTAGAACTTTCAATAGATTATATATGGTGATTAAAAAAGAATAAGTCATATATGACAAGTTTCAATCCTCGGTATATGTAAAAATTATTATATTGTTTATAGAATCAGAGAAATCAAGGAAAAGTTGATTGAGGGAAGAATACAGTGAGTTATGTTGAGTTCGCAATGGCATTTTTCCATGCAGAGGAGCCCAGAAAGCATTTGGAAGTAGATTATAAATTAAAAGACATGTCAGCACTAGACATAGAGTTTTGTGAGAGATGATGGTTTGCAAAAGCACAACCTTCACCTTCCCACAATTTAGTCTGTTGCCCACCACCAGACTAGTTTAGCTGCCACACAGTCCGAACTGTCCCCAACAACAATTAGTTTCCAAGAGGATTATTCAAAAGAGAACATAGTAAATAACTAATTAGAGTTGAAGTAATGATATGGCTGGAGCTGGAATAACAGCCAGGACCCTGCTCTAATGTAATCGCCCACCCTTGCCTTAACTTACAAAAATTCTTTCCTAGTTATATTGGTGGGACATCTAGTACAGGCCTGTGAATGTCTCTCAAAATACACAAGTGAATTTCACAGTAATAATATAACTGACAAGGATTGCAATCATAATGCCTTCTGAGATCTCATGCTGATTTTTTTCTTATTTGTGGTATTATTGACTTGGCTGAATCAACCAAACACCACACACAATTTCCAGAAATCACACTCTTCAGAAGCCCTGGTGCAATTCGATGCAGATAAAGCACTACATTCACAATCAACTCTCTCAGCATCTCTCCCACTTGATAATATCAATGAATCCAAAATTGAACTCAGCAAAGATAAGAGAATGGTTTCACTGAACTGGACAGATATCAATTGGAGGCAATCGTGAATGAATCACAAAACACCCAAGCAATGTGGATATATTTAAAGAAGTGTGATTTTTTTTCCCAAGTCTCACATGGTAAACCTGTAACTTCCAGCCCCCCAAAAAAAACAAAAAGCAAAGTATGACCTACATCTCTAGACAAATGGAAAAAGTAATAACAGAAATTATGGCATAAGCGACTAAGCCAATCATTATGAGAACTAAAGTTACAGTTTACAAGGAGGTTATACAGAAAATTGACACTAGGAAAGTGCAAGGAGACAGATACTCTGAGTGGGTTTCAAGTCCTGAGAACTGACTGAGATTGACCATAAAGTATTTGGTCATGTTCTTTACTTTACATCTATAGTTCTTAACTACATATATAACAAATGGCAGACACAAACATTCCTAACATGGAAGCAAACAAATTATGCAATCAAAAATGATGCTTTAACATGGGAGAATCTTTAGAAACTATTGTTTTTAAAAGAAACTCTAGATTAAATGTCATATGTTAATGTGGGGAGCTGTGACTTTAAATACTAGAAACGTAGGTATATTAAAGGGAAAAAGGTTAGGTATAGGTTAATAGTTCTTAAATTCTGTATTCTATTATTTTTATTTGTTTAGTAACACATAGTGATTTCAAATCAATATTTAGCTATTAAATTGCCATAAACTTCTTAGACACTAAGAGAGATAAAAATAATAGCAGGAAGAAAACAAAACAATTCCAGGAGAATGAAGCACTGCTTTAATGTTAATACTTGTTGTAGAAACACTAACACTGCTTTTGGCATATGTGTGTGTTGTAGGTGAAGGGTAGTTTCACTACCTAGGCTATTGCATGAAAAATTGAAATCAGATCATTCATAATTAGCAAGTGTTTAATAATCTTATATAATAAGAGAGGGATATGCTAATTATCACTGATATGCTAACTAGTCATGACCAGTATGCAAACTGACCATCACTCCAACACACAAAAGACCACCCCCGTGTAGTCAAAGATGGCCACCACAAGATGGCCTTCAGGGGAGGGCAGTTGGGGAGGATCAGGCCTGCAGGGGAGGACAGTTGGGGAGGATCAGGCCTGCAGGGGAGGGCAGTTGGGGGGATCAGGCCTACAGGGGAGGGCAGTTAGGGGTGACTAGGCCAGCATAGAGGGGTAGTTGGGGGGATCAGGCCTACAGGAGAGGGCAGTTATGGGTTACTAGGCCAGCAGGGGAGCAGTTAGACATTAATCTGGTTGGCAGGGGAGTGGTTAGGGGGTGATCAGGCTGGCAGGCGAAAGCAGTTAGGAGCAATCAAACAGGCAGGCAGATGAGCTTTTGGCAGCCGGTGGTCCTGGATTGTGAGAGGGATATCCAACTGCTCGTTTAGGCCCGATCCCACCAGGGTCCCAGATTGGAGAGGGTGCAGGCTTGGCTGAGGGACACACACACATATCCATGCATGAATTTCGTGAACTGGGCCTCTAGTACTAAATAATAGAATTGAGAGTCCTTGAATAAATTAAGGCTTAGGAAACTAAGCAGATAGAAATGAAATAGCATATAAGATGAAAACCTTGTATAAATCACCTGCATAGACATGTAGAGTTTGAACCCTGAACAGCAATGAACAACTCGTACAGCCATAAGTGGCTGCTGTCCGTGGTGAATACAAGATTTTTTTCCCTGTCAATAGTGAGTTAAGTCCCAAACTCTTCAGGTGCCAACTCTGGTTTAAATAATGGCTAACACTTTAAAAGGCCAAGCATCTGGTTTCTGGGGCATACTTATACACCCTTAGACTCTAAATACCAAAGAGAATAGAATAAAAACATACCATTTTCTGAAGCAATTTTTTATGTATTTCCTTTCATTAAAGATAAATTTTTATTGACATAGTATCCTCTAACCAAAAATAAATGAAAAAAAAGTCAATGAAACCCACCAAACTTTAAAAGTTGGACCTAAGTAATTGTACTACTTAAAATTCTTTCTGAAGTAAATGCAAATAAATATTTATTCTAACTTTCTCCAAGTTACAGTTGTGATCTTTAAACATAAAAAAAATTAAGTCACTCTAAAACTTTCAGACCTATTTTTACTGGGGAAAAAAACTGGTGAGAAATATGTAGTTAGAAAGGCTACTTTGAGACTATCAAATCATTTCAAATACCAACAACTAGGTTTTAGATGGTAATAAGCATTGGTCGTGATGAAGTTGACCTTGGCTTGAACTTGTGACCTAAACCTCAAAACTTATACTACAACTAACTTTGAGTGTTATACATCTACTAGGGGCCCGGTGCACAAAAATTTGTGCACTCAGGGTGCAGGGAGTCCCTCAGCCCGGCCTGTGCCCTCTCACAGTCTGGGACCCCTCAGTGGATGTCCTATGATGGCTCCAGTCTGCCAGGTGCCTTCTGTGTGTGTGTGTGTGTGTGTGTGTGTGTGTGTGTGTGTGACCACTGGGGACCTGCCCCCAGCCACATCTGAGGCTTGGAGCAGTCCTCCTGTGTG
>PVJC01007960.1:0-18671 GCA_004026665.1 Murina feae
CGCCCAGAACCAACCACTGGCGCGATCGCTCTATTCCCAGGCCCAGGCTGCAGGGCCGGAGCCTGGGCAGCCAGCTCCCGGCCCTGCTGCCAACCGCCACTGCCCTGAATCGACTTCCAGGGCACACACAGGCGGAGGCCACCTGTGCATGGGCCAGTGCGATCTCTCTATTCCCAGCCCCATCTCTCTATTGCCAGCCCCAGCCGCAGAACCGGGGGCCTGGGCAGCCGCCCAGCCCTGCAGCCACCACCACTGTCCAGAACTGATCGCCGGAACTGACCATCAGAGCACGCAAGGGCGGAGGCCAGGCCTCCGCCCTTGCGTGCTCTGGCGTGATCGCTCTATTGCCAGCCCCGGCTGCAGAACCGGGGGCCTGGGAGGCCGCCCGGCCCTGCAGCCGCCGCCACTGTCCGGAACCGACGGCCAGAGCATGCAAGGGCGCGATTGCTCTATTGCCAGCCTGGGCCTCCGCCATCTTGGCTGGGCTAATTTGCATACCATTGTTCTGATTGGCTGTTGGGCATCCCGAAGAAACGGTTAATTTTACTATTTCGCTTTTATTAGTTTAGATTACTGTTCATTATGTTATTTAAATTTTCTTTTCCCCAAGTATTATTAGGTGTAATTGGCAACTAAATAATTCATTGCTTTAAGGGAGGGGGGATGGGAGAGAGAGGAAGGGAGGGATAGAGCAGGCGAGAGGGAGGGAGGGAGAGAGAGGAGAGAGGGAAAAATTAAAGTGAGACACATTTATTGGTTGCCTTCCACATGCACCCCAACCATGGGCAGGGATTGAACCTGCAACCCAGATATATGCCCTTGACCAGGAATAGAACCTGTGACCCTCTGGTCCACAGGCCAATGCTTTAACCACTGAGCAATGTGGGCCAGGGTGAGATTTGTTTATTAATACAACATTTCAGCATGAAGAGCATTAACAAAGACTAGTAAATAGGTGTGTCTGGATCAAACCCTATATTCCTAGCAGAGAGCAATGGTCCACAATAGAGCCTTTTAGTAGGAGGCATGGCCACACCCCTCCCCACAATGTACTCTGTTTCCTTCCATTGTAGGTTTCTGGTTCTTACTCCCATCTTGAGGGAAGAAAGCATTTTATTTCAGAGAATGGTAGTCGTTATTTCTCAGGAGTGTTAGGGTTCACAAATGTAAAGCAGTCTACAGAGCACAAAGGACGGCATCTGGGTGGATAGCTGGGTAGGCAGAGTGAAGGGACAGCTTACTTGAACTGACAGAAGATATCTGCATACTCTGGGAGGATCCCACTGGCCTGCAACACTGTCACACGGAAAGTGAAGGCACTGCCTAGTTTCAGGTGGTTGCCAATCTCTTCAGAAAACCCTTCCATGACCATCTTCCCATCCAGCAAAGTGCTTGACTTCAAATCTAAAGAGGTCAAAACGAACACACACCTGGTTCAAACAATGCACAGATCACCCTTCAGTGAGGAGAGAGCAGGGCATTCTTTCCATTCCTAGTGAATGAAAGTGACAATCTCATCTGTCATTACAATGGTCAATATGTTTCCCTCTTTGAAAATGTCCCCAATCACAGTACACTGTGTCTACGCACCCAAGTCATTCATTCGATTGATTTCTTCTGGAGGACTGATGACCTCAGAACTCTGACCCTGTCCTTCCACAATCCTCAGCTCTTCCAAGGACAGGCCAGAACGTGTCATTGCAACGGAAGAAAAGTCACTCTGAAATCAAGGCAGGGGGAGGTGGATGAAGTAGTATAATAATACATTTCCCCCAGTTTCCTTTCCTTTGTTTATTTGCCTAATAACTAATAGTGACTGTAAAATTATGTGGATTAAGAGCTGCCTTAAAAAAGGCAATGTAAATACTGGACCTTTACCCTTACCGTTGTAATCCTTAGACATGTCCCATACCCTATTAAACACCTTGTGGTTACCTATACTTTTTAGTTGTAGGTAAAAGAATTGTTGTTCTCCAGTGCTGAACATCCTTTTATAAACCTGACTACTCCTCCTTCCATTAGATTTTCCTCTTTCTGGAAGGCTTCTCACCTGATTAAAGTACTCGTTATCGAAAGATATTTTGGCTGTTCCTGACTGTCGAATTCCAGAGCCATAATCAGGAGCTTCTTCATCCGCTAGGCAGGAAAAAAGAAAGAGGGGGGGGAGGAGGGGAGAGAAGCAAAGGTCAAATGAGACTACATATGAGGCGGGGGGGGGGCAACTCTTACTGAATTATAAAATAAATAATGAAATAGTGGAGCCTTAGGTTCCAAGAACTTTGATGTAAGAGGAGACACCAAAGGACAAGTCCTTTTGCTTAAGAAAGAGAAAATGAGACCTAAGCAGTGAAGTCACAAGGGCTGCTTCCACATCTATTCAGGTAACCTTACCAACCCCCTTAGCTCAAATGAGCAAAGAATCAGTTTTATTCTTGATATTGTTCACATGCCATATCTAAAATACTGATCTCTTCACTTGACAAGGTTATAGTCAATAATACTCTATAAATATTTCAAAATACTAGACCGTACTTGTGAAGACTTCCCTAAACTCAACAATGGTGAATATGTCACAGATTTCCATGGATAAAGGTGAAAGGTCAGCATAGCATTTAGAAATTAAAACAGAAAAATTACAAGAAATGGCCACATTCGTCCTCAGAATAGAGGCTGGATCATGGAGAAGCATAAGACTCTTGATCTGTGTATCTATATATATATATATAAAAGCCTAAGCGACTGGCTGACTGGCCGACCATCAGGGGGCAGACGCTCAACATAGAAGCTGTTGAGCTGTGGTGACTTGGCAGCTGCAATTCTCAGGTGATGCACCTGGAACCAGAGAGGAGGAAGCCCAATTCAGGGATGCTGGAGCCACCCTCTTGCTCTGGGACCCCTTGGGGGATGTTGGAGCTGGTTTCAGCCTGATCCCCATAGGCCAGGCCGAGGGACCCCGATGGTGCATGCACTGGTGAAAGTCAAAGGACAGAAAGGCCCAGAAGTACCGAGAGAAAATTAGGCAAAAAAAAAAAAGTGCTGAAAGTCCTTAGTTACTTCTGAGGCAGTTAATACACATTATTTAAAATGCAGGTGACTTTTATAAAGTTAATCCAAGAGTTGTCTTTCACGTTAAAGGAAATCCCTTTATCCCATTATTCTAAAATAGCAGTAGCCCAGACTAAACAGAATCTGTTTTTAGTACTTAGTAACAACAGTTAAAAAGGAAGCAATAAAGGCTTTCTCCAAGACAGACAAACGCACTGCAGTTTGGATGTGCAGCTGCTGCGTGACCTGCAGACCTGGCCTGCTCTGTCTCCAAGCAAAGAGTCCACATCTCTGTTTCAGAAGAGGGTCACCTACCTGCAATGGCCTGGACAGCCACACGTAGAAATCCCCGCACTTCACCCTTCTCGCTGACAATGGCCACTCTGTGGATCAGGGGCACGGGGTACAGCAGATTGCTCAGGTATACAAATGCCCTAGAGACAGAAACCAGGAGACACACCTGAGCATCCCACCGACAGAGAAACTGTCAGATCTATCGAAAATACCTTTTGAAACTCAGCTGGCTTTTAGGCTCTGTCTGAAGGTTACCTCTCTCTGCTCTGTATTCTTATACTATCTCCAATTCTTTCTTAGCACAGATAATATATAAACTAATGCAAATGCTTGGTAACAACTGACAGACACCAATTTACACCAAATAATCACGCCCTATATAAATTACTACTGTTACTACTGTAGGTAGAAGAGTAACAACTGGAAGCAGACTTTCAAGATACTGGTCTATAAATAGTGCTAAGGGTGGGGAAAAGGGAGCCCATTAAAGAGCTTACCTTTTAATGTAAGAAATTAGTAAGAGGTGTTTGTTTTGTTTTTCCCAATAGATAAAACAGAAATCAGGAGACGAAAAAGGCAGAAGAATGTGACTGAAATATAGTTAATAACTCTAAAATAGATTTCAAGTCACAGTGTCATGGGTCTTTATTTTACTCTAAGAAATGACTATTATCTTTAGGCAGGGTTACAACACATATGGGTGGAAAGGCTATGTAGCCAGAAGTTTTTGAGTAGCCAGCTTATAGGAAACTCTGGGTGGGAATCAAGGTAATGCCCAGGGAGAAGGCAGCTAAAAGTTGCTTTTTTACTCCTAGGTCCAAAACCTAATTCAGACATGCATATACAAAGGTAAGTTACAGACCTAACATTTTCTACTTCCAAGAAACTGGCCAACGATCACATTTGTATTTTTTCTTTCATCATTTTGGAACTATTGATTTTATTTTTAAGTAATAAAAACTGGTGACCACAAAACTTGAGAGTGTTTATTCCCATTAGTGAATGGAAAATAGCATCTAGTTCCTACTGTTACTCCTGCCTTCCCACTTGGTACATGCTGATCTTTGAACACAAGACAAGACAAAGAGTAAACATTTGCATCAAGAAATCAAACATAACTAAATGTGACACATATGTCTGCTTGCTTTTATTTCTGCTCTGAAAAATCTACTTTAAAACAAAGAGAAAAGGAAGATGAGTGGATTTGTGGGAATTCAACTCAAAGTAATGAAAACAATTCTGAAAATAGAAAAAATACATCACAGAAAAACAAATGTTAAAACTTTAAGAGCATAAATGAAATATGAATGAAAAGTATAACAAAGTAACAGCAACTGAACATTAAATCAGATCAAATGATGTGTACTTCCCTTTCAGTCTGCTCCAAAGGTAGGGGAGGGCAATGCTAAGAAACAGAGGGTTAAAGCTTTGTTGCACAAAAAAAATTAAAAACTGAAAAGTCTTCTTAAAAAAATTACAAACAAGACTCTCAAACATCAACTACTGTGACAGAATTTAAAGACTAAGAATTTGGCATAAGGTACCATATGGATAGTTTCACTTCCAAAGTTAGTACATACAAGATGACACTCATCTCTTAATGGCATTCCAGCCAGACGTGCCCACTTTTAAAGTCTTGGCCATAAAGAGCCATTGCACATGTTCATTTCCTGCCTGGACTCCTCTCTGAACTCCACTACCCCCCTCATGCCTTTAATTCCACATCTTGAGGTCTTGTCCCAAATACCAATCTCTCACGATAGGTCTCCCCAATGTTATATGATCTCAGTAATACATGATTCCAGCATTGCTTAGGATTTACATTTCTTTCTGTATATGATTATTTAATTTGTCTGGCTCATCCATCAGACTGTAAACCCATTAGGATAGGAAACATGTCTGGTCTTGCTAGCCACTGGTGGGTGATCAAACATTTAAATAAATAAGTAAATGGGAAAAGAAATTATCCTCTGTCTTTAGTACAGGTAGAAGATTTTCCAGAAAAATGGTTTCCACCAGAGACAGAGAAGTAAAGCCATCCAACTTTATACTAGGTTGATTTTTCCAAGCCTTACTCACAATGAACACTGACTACATAGCACATGTTTAGATTCTTAACTCTACTTAACTTGTATGGTTATCTTTTTATACTTAAAAATAGCTACTCAAAAACAGGAACTCCTGTTTTTAATTTTAAGAAAGCTTACCACTTGAAGGCACAGCGTATCATGTTCACACACGCACATTACTAAAGTATGGTTTGAGCACACATTAAACACAAGACTCTCCTTTCTGCCTATGGCAAAGGCTATCCCAAATGTGGAAGAATGGAAGTATTATTATAGATGTCTCCTTTTAGAGAAGAGAAATCTTTCATTCTATGTGAGTGGCAGTCAGTATCAATGCTGGATAAAAACTCAAGGAATATTTTGAACTGGTATTTTAATAATTACTCCATATTCTTGAGAGTCCTTATACTCTGACCTAGCAGACTGAAGGAGAATAGGGACGAAAGAGGAAAAGATATAAAAGATGTATTAGCAGAAAGTTCTGTGAAGTTATATCAAAAAGAGAAACAAATGTTGTCAACATAAACATTAAGAAAAATCAACATGATTATGGTTCTGGTTACAGAAAGTATGTCAATTCAGGTAATTAGATCACAGAATAACCATCCTTTGCTCCCTTTTAACCCAGAAAAGTGGCTTAAATATTTTACGTCATCCCAAATTATGATGGATGGTTCATAATATCCAAGCATGCCATAAGAGAATAGCTAAAGGGACAAGCTCTTTTTATTTTCATATAAAAATTTACTGGAGGCAGCCAAAGAACAAAACTTACAAATGAAATTTCACAAGAAACTGGCAATTTTTACAAGTGAATTGTATTTGCAATTACATGCCAATAGAGAAACCCAATCCTGTGAGTCACAGAACAGGAAAGAAGTTACTCCCCATGCATGCACAATGACCGTTCTATAACTAGGGGCTGTTGCACTATTATAAATTATCTGCAGATGAGAAATGCAGGCAAGAGAGAAAATAAAGAACTATCCTTCACTTTACTGACTGCTGTGATTTCACTTCCTCCTCAAACTTCTTTGTTGCAGGCCAAAGTTAGTTTTAGAACCTGGGAACCCAAACAAATGGAAAGGTCAATTCCTGAGCCATAGCTCCATAAAGATTCCATTTGAAAATCAAAGGAGAGTTCATTGCTTTCTATCTTCACTTAAATCTGATATGATTAAAATAAATAAAACTACAGAAAAATAACACATATATCTTAAGCCAGTAAATCTCACATTAAATGGGCTTGTGACTTGAGTTTTCTAAACAATTGACTCACAATACAAATGCTTTTTGGGTAGCATTCTTAAGCAGGTTTTGCCAGTGTGGATGGCAGAATCTGAAAGGTGAAAAGGGGTGTAAGGCTCTTTTCCCCTCCCTAACTCTTGGCTCTGTGAGAATCCGACAGGCCTCAGTCTAGGTAGCCTGTCCGAAGTTAGGACCCAGGCTCCTCCTGACTATCAGCTCAGTGTTCTCCCAGCCTCACTGTGCGGTGGTGCGGACCTTAAGTGAGCGGAGTTAGAAGCTGAGCAGCTGGCACCAGGACCAAGTCATTTATGGACAGAAACTTGGTTCTGTCCAAACTTCTGACCCTCTTAGTACAGGACGGAAACGTGCTGAAGGACACATGTAGCCATAAAGTGAAGAGAGCATCATGGTCCCATTATTTATACACAGGATGAGCCTTCTCAATTGTAATATAAATGGGCTTCTCTGAAATTCTTAGCATCCATTACTGGCAATACACCAGTAGAAAACAAGATTCATGGCTACAGAATCCTTTATTCCTGGGTAAACTGAGTAAATGTCTCCTCACTACTGTTAACCCCTGAGGCTAATATTACTAGAACAGTCATAATTTAGACTTTCCTTTCTATCAGAAAGCTTTCATTTTCTTTCTTTCCATAGCATGGATTATCTTCTACGTTATTTATTTAGCTCTTACCAACTAACCAACACACACTATAAACTAAATGTTAGAACCTTATGTTTCTATTGGGTCAGCACACTCACTACACTTTAATTTGTAGATAACTGGTGCTTATTCATTTAAACAGACATAATCCCCTTATTCTGACAGGGTTTAACAATAGTGGTTCTAATCAACCATTAAAGTTAAACTTAATACCTTAAAACCTGGGAATGCTTTTTGGCTAATTCAGTGCGTGCTGCTCTGTTGAATTTGCGATTACAATTACTTCAGCATGAAGACTGGATAGAGACAAAGACACCAGTATTAGGAACGAGGCAGGGGCTTGCATCACTGACAGATGGAGGAGGAGACAATGCCTCAGTTTGGTGAACTAAACTTAACACAAAGCAGTTCCATGTACTGGTGAACAAGTATCCATTGTTGATGGTGCCAATCGATAATTTTATGAGATTCATCATTACAAAGCCTATAGGTAGAAGTTTAGCAGAAGCCAAAGATTTATAGATAGGTTCAGTGAAACTGGCCAAAGAAAGGCATGTTTTAGATGAAAAGGAAACTTTGTGTTCTTGATTCTTTTTTGGACTCATAGACAAAGCAAAAAGTAACCCTAATACTACTCCCATTTCATTTTCGTCCTCTTCATTCCTGCTGATGCCACAGATCATTTAGCCTAACTCTGGGCTTTCTCTGTTCCCTTTCTCAAGTTGTCACCTATGCTTCCTTACTCGCATTCCTACAAAAAGGAAAATTTGACCACAATACCATTCTTCAACCCTGTACCCTCTGACTCTTCGCTTTAATCACTTTCCCCTCTGGGGCTTCCTCCTTCACAATATTTCTGGGCAACTGAAGACAAGGGGTCCTCCAGGTAGAGCAGGGGTGGGGGGACTCTTCCTCCTGCCAAGGGCCATTCGGATATTTATAACATCCTTCGAGGGCCATACAAAATTATCAGCTTAAAAATGAGCCTGCTATATTTGGTCAAATACTTAATTAACTCACCCCTAATGCCTTGGCAGGGCCAGATCAAATGATTTCTTGGGCCTTATATGGCCTGCTGCACCAAGTAGACCTAGTACCTTACAAACACTAGCCAGGTCAGCATGTCATGAATTGAACTGGCTAAAGCAAGGTCAGCCAAAATGGCACAAGGAGCCTGTTTAGAGCAAGAGCTGGTCCCTTTTTGCCTTTCTCACAGTAACCTCACCAACCTTCCCACTAAAATGAACCATGGGGATCGGTCGTAAAATGGGTCATGCCCATCACTGAAGAGATCTGATCCCTCCTCCATCCCTGCGTCAGAGCCGGTGTCATCCACGAATGCCTCATCATCAAAATCCTCCATCTCATCTTGCTGCTCGTCAGCCAGCTCAGTGATGTCGGAATCAGCCGTGGAAAAAGTGGGGGAGGGTGTGCGGTCGGCAAGGCGCTCATTCACACAGCCATGGAAAATTGGGGAGCTAGACACCAGGTAAGACGTGGATTGACACAGCCAAGGAGAGAGGAATAGTTGGTTAAACAGGAAGCCACAGGTGCCAACAGCACAGAACCCACTGAGGAATCAACACAATAAAAGCAAGTGAAAAAGCAAAAGGATAAAATAAGCATAAATCATCTGGTTCAGGTGAAAGGGAACAAGGACTGATCCTTAGAATAAGAAAGCAAAGGAAACACACAAGTAGAATATCCCAGATAAATAATGTGCTCTGAAACATTTTTATTCTCTGGTTGCACAAAAGGTCAGCAGCCAGGCCTCAAAGGAACCACTCAATATTAGGTGAAATAATAAGGTCTAAATTTTTATTCCAATTCCCATGTCATCTGGGAGTAGAAAACAAAATGGATGAACTGGTATCCAGCAAAGCAAGGATGTGCCTTGCATGGGTAAATGTTTGTCCAATTCATCTCTAAAAACAGTCCACTGTCAGAGTGGAGTGGAAAAGACTTCATCTTTTTCAAAATACTATGACTGTAGCTCTTCCTTTACATCCAGGTCCTTTAAAACTGTCAGAAAGGTTTTGCAATAGAAAACAACTTAAATTCTGAAATCATTAAGTTCAAAACTTGTATTTCTCTGCTTTTTAAATTCTAAACCTCTAAGAACTTGAGTCAATATGTACTCACAGGGCACTATGCCTTTTCATTAAATGTTGAAAGTATGTATATGATAAAGAGGCTCACGGGGACTACCAAGATGTGCAACTAATTCACCCTTGGCAAAGACTAAAGTGAGATGAACTGCTTTTTTAAAAAAGTGAGAACATTTCAGATCATGCAGAGGGTGCAATATCTTAAGTTGTCAGTCACATTACAATATTAAACTGGGATACACATACAGGTTGTCTTTTTCTTCTAAATCTGTCTTGTTCAACTGTCAGTCATTTTGTGAATGAGCTGAGAGACTGGGAAGACTGTCAATTACTTGGCTTGAAAGTCTGAGACTTAAACAAATATACACGTTGAGGAAAAAAGACCTGAAGGGAAATATACCAAACGACACACACACAGAGTGGCTGTGTACGAGTGGGTCAATTCGAAGTGGGGCTGTTTTATACTCTTTTGCTTTTAACTTACTGTAAAACATGCTGAAGTTTTAACCCATTAAAATAAAACCAATCACGACTTAAAAGGAAGACATCGAGTAAAATCATCACATACCTCCCTACAAGTTTGAACCAATGGAACCGATCGTAAAACGGGTCACTGCCCGTCACAGTGGTTTCGCTCTCGTCTTGGGCACTGGAGGCCATCTCACCTGCCCTGTCATACATCTCTCGCATCAAGTCCAGCCTCTGCCTATGTAGTAAACATAAGGTGCACCGGGTTAATATCACAAGATGGCAGTAAATAGTTTCATTTTGGAAGTATGTTCCATGCAAAAATTTTTTAAAGCTCTCCCACTATTTAATGATTTTAAACAAAATGAAAGACCAAAAGTACAAAAACCAAAACAGTAACCAAAGTGTCTGAGTCTAGAAATAAGCCACCAAAAATCAAGAATGGCCACCTAACCTCCACCGAGTCATAGGAGAAATGGTTTCCAATGCTGTGTGACATCTCAGATACACTGAGATGGCGAAAAATGCCTCATCACACTAAATGCGGAGGAAGCTTTATTAGAACTTTCTTGTTCATTACCGGTCATCCTGAGCTCCAGCATAGAGAAGATGAATACTTACTAGGTCCAAGACCAAAATAGGTGCCATAAAACTGGAACACTTAAAATATAAAAGGGCCTATGGAGGATGAATTTAAATCCCATTTACAAATGACAAAGGTGTTAGCTGACTGGAATTCACTCACTTAGAAGGAAACGGATTGAGAGAAATATCACTGGCCAATGGCAGCATTTAGAGGCACAAAAAAAGAAGCCACAGCAACACCTCCGAGAGGAGAGTCCGAAGGAGCCTCTTGAGCCCATTACTATTTCCTAGATAAAACGAGCTTCATGAATAACGTTTTCATACCTGAGCTTCTCCAATGACCAATAATGCGTCGCTCCATTCTTCAGATCCTGGACTTCTACTGCCACCACTGTACGAGGGAAAGGCCGGTCTTCATGCGTTTTTTCCGTATCAGTGGGAAGTAATTCCGGAGGTAAAGGGGAGTACAATGTGTCAGTCAGCAGCACAAACTGAAACTGCACCTAAATGGAAACAAAAAACAGCCTTTGTTTTCAGCCTGTCAGCGTCAGAGATGAGGTGATATAACCGTGTCCAATGGAAAAGAAGTCAAACACATATTGCCGGCCGGTGTGGCTCAGTGTTGAGCACTGACTCATGAATCAGTAGGCCATGGTTAGATTTCTGCTCAGGGCACATGCCTAGGTTTCAGGCTTGATTCCTAGGAGGGGGTGTACCGGAGGCAGCTGATAGATGATTCTCTCTCGTCACTGATGTTTCTCTCTCTCCCTTCCTCTCTCTGAAATCAATTAAAAAAACAAACACATGTAAATAAAAAAATGAACATATAGTATATACTAAACAAATAGCTTGTGATTAACTGGAAAAAAAATACAAAAAAACTGTCCACTTATAAATAAACTCATCATAGAGAATAATTCTAATGTCAAATTATGCTATTTTAAGATTTCCTTTTCTCTCCTGGCCGTGTTTTTGCACAAACTAAATTCTCAATATATAATTCAGATGACTGAATAAAAGCTTTTGTAGACCTTATACAAAAGACCCAAGAATGCATCTCTAGTCTCTCGTTAATGGGTAGGTCGAGAGAAACATGTCCCAGTTTTCAATGTTAAATTCAGAGGATTACAACTACGACTCTTGCACGTGTTTACTACATGGCTAGTGCTTTCCATGCACCATGTCACTTACCCTCACTCCTATCTTATTTTCACCAATAAATCTTTAATTAAATGCTAGCGTACAGCAGTAAGGAGAGAAAGACATAGCCCCTCCCTTCCTTTAGTCTACCTGAAGGAAGGAGTAATTAGTAAATAATTACAAAATGAGATGGGTGGCTGAGATTAGGAATGAAGACTCCTTATCCCCTTCTTTCAAACTAGAATGTAGCCTCAGGAGACGTTATGAATTTGCCCAGAGCCAAGCAGTCTGTGCTCTTACCTTCACATAATATTGTCTCCTCCCCCACCCCCCAGTAATCTTAGCAGACAGGACACTGCTAAACAGTGGGTCAAACACTTTCCCATCCCTCACAAAATCTCTGGGTGGCAGGCATTGTTGCCCATTGTGTAGCCGAGGGAATGGAGCACAGGGCTGTTAGTGTCCGCACAACCAGGAGAGCTGGGACTGGAACCTGGCTGTCTGGGTGCAGAGCACATGCGCTTGTCCATTCCACAAAACTGCCTCTGAGGCCCTAGAATAGGAGGGGGCACATGGGACTTAGGTGCAGACTTAATTGTAAAAACTAAAAGAAAACTGAAAATTTTAGAAACCCAAGAGAAGCATATTTTTACTAACATGCTTCTCTAGCTCTTGTCAGGAATATGGTCTCCTTATTTATAAAATACCATAAGCTAGAAAATGTGTTGTTTTTATTTTTATTATTTAAAAAAAAATATATTTTATTAATTTTTTACAGAGAGGAAGGGAGACATATAGAGAGTTAGAAACATCGATGGGAGAGAAGCATCGACCAGCTGCCTCCCGCACACACCCTATTGGGGATGTGCCCGCAACCAAGGTACATGCCCCTGACCGAAATCGAACCTGGGACCCTTCAGTCCACAGGCTGACGCTCTATCCACTGAGTCAAACCAGCTTAGGCAAAAATGTGTTGTTTTTAAAATTTTCATGTAATAATATAATTAGTACCTATTATGTTCTGGGCACATATATTAAATAAAGTCACATATAAATCTGTTTCAAAGCCAAAAGCAACTGAGTTCACCCAGAGAAAGGCTATTTCAGGATGAGCACCATGAACCCCATAGCAGGCTCAGTGTTGCCTCCCGATGGTACATGTCCTCACTCTCCGTACCTTCTTCTTCAATTCCACACTGATGGCATTGGCCTCCTTCAGGTAAACAGCATTGCCCCAGAGTAAGTCCCTTAAAGAAGTAAACTGGTGAGACTTCCACTTCCGGAAGGCCCACTGGGCCAGCTCGAATTCATGTTGTGTCCAAGGAACTGAAACAGCAAATGCAGTATATTTATGGTGACCGCATAACCGTGTAGAAACTATATCCTCTTCTACTCATCACTTTTATCAAGTGCGATATTTTCCAGTCGTTCTCCAGCCAGCTACTCTTATTTGCTTACTTTTGGTAAAGCTTACTAGATTCTGTTGATATTATAACAGCAGTATGTAATTTCAGAAAACTTCTAAAAATCCTACTCTTTATTTTAAAACAATACATCAAAGAAATAGATTTCTCTTTTTTAAAAAGAGATAACTCTAATGTGTAGATTATACGTAATATAGAAAAACCCCTAGGATATTGTACAATGCCATATACATCTATTGTTCTCTCTGATACAGGAGGAAAAGGTCTTATATTTTGCCTAGATATTTAAAAATAAAGAATTTAGCACATAAATTAAGAGTTGCTTCAAAGTTCATTTGGAACGTCATATTACTGAGAGGCTGAGTAGAGAAGTGAAATGTGACAAATGTTTAGACCGTAATATAAGGCTAATAAATTCTGGAAGAATTAAGGGAGGTACATTTAGTGTACATTGATATTTTCCTAAGTCCCCAATGGAAAATCTCTGACATAAATCATAAACCAGGAAATAGAACAGAACATATTAACAAAGATCAAGCTCTGTGTTTATCTGCAATACATATGGATTTCTTATGTACAGTAATATTGGATAGTAGAAGTACACTGCTCCAGAGGTTTATAAGAAGACTACTCAGAAATCTCGTGTTCTGAGGCTCGCAGTCCCACTCCCATCTCACAGACTACAGCCTGGATTCTCAGCATTGAGCATCTTTAAAAAATCATCTTCAAATTGGCAGTGAGAGGTCAATAAATGGTGGGGTCACCTATGGTCAAGTCCAGCTGTGACCACAGGTAAAGGACTAATTTGGTAATATAGACCCAAAAGGTATACACAGGAAAGTGTCAGTCTCTAGATTTCACCTTCTTCTTCCTCTTCTTCCTCTTCAGTTGTTTCTGCAGCCAGGGATCTAGTCTCAACCTGCTTCTGCAAGGCCTGCAATTTACTCTCATAGTCCTGAAGGAAGAGAAAGAAGACAACATGTAGGAGAGAGGAGACAAGTGGGAAGGAAAAGGGGAGAAATTTTGGGAAAAGTGTAGATAGCGAGGGGGGGGGAAGGGAGAGAGAGAGAGAGAAAACAATGATAAAAAGACAGACATACAGATAAATACTTAGAATGAAAAAGCACTCAAGATAGTTTGTAATGGGTAAATGCTACAAAGAAAAAAATTTAACTGCAGTCTCTTTCATCAGACTCAAGAGTTCATTGTTTTATAAAAAATCCTCACCGAGGGTATGTTCTTAAAGAGAGAGAGAGACAGAGAGAGAGAGAGAGAGAGAGAGAAACATCAATGTGACAGAAAAACACTGATTGGCTGCCTCTCATACTCGCCCCAACTGGGGAATTGACCCACATCTTTTAGTGTACGGGAAGATGCTACAACTAACCAAGCCACCCAACCAGGGCTCAAGAGTTCTTTATTTGGGTTTGTGGCAGAGAAAGGAGGGATTTTTTTGGGGAGGGGGAATGCATGTGTACCTTAAATGTTAAAATGCATTTAAGTAGTACCTTTACATATCAAGCAATTCTATAAAAAAACAATATTGAAAAAGATTGAATTCACCAGTATCAGCAACAATTCCAATTATCTAGCTGTTTAGATGAGAAAAAATTAGAGTCTGAACTCCCTTCCCTGTGGATGAAATATTACTGACTTTGCAGCTAGAGGGTGAGTTTATTTTAAAAAATATATATATTTTATTGATTTTTTACAGAGAGGAAAGGAGAGGGATAGAGAGTTAGAAATATCGATGAGAGAGAAACATCGATCAGCGGCCTCCTGCACACTCCCTATTGGGGATGCGCCCACAACCACAGTACATGCCCTTGACTGGAATTGAACCTGGGACCCTTGAGTCCGCAGGCCAACGCTCTATCTGCTGAGCCAAACCTGTCACGGCTAGAGGGTGAGTTTAGCCTTCAGGGAACCAAAAGATCATAGTGCTATTAGGATTAAAATAATCTATTAATTGCACTTAGTCAATGAAGAGGCTTTATTTTTAAATGTACTATTAATAGAGGCCCGGTGCACAAAATCTGTGCTTGGGAAGGGTGTGTGTCCCTCTGCCCAGCCTGCACCCTCTCTAATCTGGGACCCCTCGAGGGATATCCCTCTCACAATCCAGAACTGCTGTCTCCCAACCACTTGACTGCCTGCCAGCCTGATCACCCCTAATCACTCCCCTGCCACCTGATCAACTCCTAACTGCTCCCCTTCTGGCCCGATTGCCCCCAACTGCCCTCCCCTGCCAGCCTGATCGCCCCTAACTGTCCTCCCCGGTCAGCCCAGTCCCTCCCAACTGCCCTCCCCTGCTGGCCTGATCACCCACAATTGCCCTCTCTTGCCGGCCATCTTTGACCACATGGGGGTGGCCATCTTGTGTGTTGGAGTGATGGTCAATTTGCATATTACCTCTTTATTATATAGGATAATACAAAATGTATTGTTATAATACAGATTTGTCCTTCGTTTCTCCATCTACTCCATGCATTCTCACTAAGAGTATCACCTCGAAGTAAGCAAAAAATTATTGAGGGATAAAAAAATATACTCTTCTTATATACATGAATAGACATACCATATGTAAACAGATATACCACATATCTGAGGTATCAAAATACATGGTGGGGAGAGATTGGGAGAAAATGTCTAAAAACATTGCTTGTAGTATTAGTAGAAAAACGCTGGCGTTTAAAAAAATAAAACAAGTAAGGTTAAGAAAAGAGACCTTGGCATAGTAAAATACCAAACCGTAGCATTAGCACAGCATTTTAAAATGTACTGTCCAGATCTCCTGCTTCCTTGGGAGGGACCTTAGTCGAGGCTGTCATGGGACAGAGGGTTTTGGTCTATGTCCTGTTTCAAACTGAGCTCTCCAAGTCACATATCAAATACTCCAGAGCTCTCCAAGTATACCAAGTTCTCCACGCGTTATACAGGACCACTGAAAGCCTAGTTAGCAAACTCCATCACAACAGGCAATGCTAGGGAGGGTGCAAATATTCTCAAGGCTCTAGTCATTTATCATGTAGTCTCACAAAGGAAGCTTTCTCTCTCTAGCGGAGCTGGCAAAAGCCAGCAACACAGCTTTGTTAGATAGCTAAACACACTTAAAAAACATAAAACTAGCAGGTAAAAGGCTTAGGTTCTACCCCTGGCACCTGATAATTCTGGGAAAGTTAAATCCTCTCCAAACCTCACTTTTATCAACTTTAAAACGAAGATTTTAATATTTGACCAGCCTACCACACAGGACTGAGGATTTTTTATTTTTTTATTTCCCCCCATTATCTTATTGTCGTAAATAATATACATAAAACTTATCATCTTAACTATTATTTATATTTTTGGTTAATCCTCACCTGAGGATATTTTCTCCACTGATTTTAGAGTAGAAAGGAGGGAGGAAGGGGTAGAGAGAGAAATATCAATGTGAGAGAGACACATTAATTGGTTGCCTCCCTGACTGGGTACAGAAAGCAAACCCACAATCCAGGTACATGCCCTTGACCGGAAATCAAACTTGAGACCCTCTGGTGTGCAGGTTGATATTGTAGCCACTGAGCCACACCCGCCAGGAGCATCTTAACCATTTTTAAGCATACGGTTCAGTGGTATGAAAGATACTAATACTATGAAGTACTATGAAGATGGTACTACTATTATCCTCATGTTGAAGAAGAAAAAGACTTAAAGAAGTTAAGTACCTTTCCAGAGATCAGAGTTAGCCAACAGTGGAAATGGGACGCTCTTTTAAGCACCATCTATCCATGCGGTCAGTAAGCAAATACCTTTTCATCCCTTTTATGTGTCAGATGTTAGGAATACAGTGATGAGGAAGAGACAGTCAACAGTAAACTGACACAGTATGCTATCATTTCAGCACACCAAAGTACTATGAAGAAAGGTAGCTGTGAGGGGTTAATACAGAGAAGAGAGGAGTGGAAGAAGACTTTCAGATTAGGTGGTCAGGAAGATTTCTGTGTGGAGATAGCATTTAATCAGAGACCTAAGCCAACATGCTGAGATCTTGAGGGGTGGGTGTAATTCCAATTAAAGCAGAACAGTAAAGACAGTGGTCCTGAGCTGGAAAGCAGCCTGGTGTGTGTGGAGAGCGGGAGGATTGGAGATGCAGCTGAGAGGTGGTCAGATGGGGACTAGGGTATGGATGGCTGTGATAAGGACTACGGATTTTATTCTAAGGGAAGCCTTTGGGTGACTCAGGGCTGTGCTCTTGTATATGTTTTAGAAACACCACTCTCCACAGAGAACGGCCTGGCGACTTGGAAGCAAGGAGGAGTCTTGAGGATCTCAGTGATGTTGAGGAAGATGGTGATGGCCTGGTCCAGGGTCTCAGCAAAGTGGTAAAGAGAGAATGGAGCTGGGGTATGTTCTATAGGCAGAGGCAATGCGGCCGCCTGATGAGGTGATCATGGGTGTGCTAAGAAAGGAGAAACAGGATGACTCTTGCATTTTTGGTCTGAGCTAGTTGCTCTGGCTTAGACAGTTTAAATGTGAAATGCCAGTTAGCTGTTTGGATGTCAGGTCATAGCTGTGCCTGTGTCTACAGGTCAGAGCAGAGGTCTAGGCTGGAGAGGACATTTGGATGTCAGCAGAGGGAAGCAAGGCAGTGGTCTGCAGACTGCCTGCCTGAGATTGTACCTGAATCCCCACTTAGCAGTGTGTGACTGTGGGAAAGTATGTAAGATGGGATGCCAATATCTGCTTGAGAGGACACTCAGGATTCAATGACCTGATGCACATGAAAAGGTTTACTGGCTCAATACACATGAGTTACTATCTTCACCCCCACCCATGAGAACATGGAAGGAAAAGGCCTAGAAATGAAGAGAACTGGCATATATAGAAATAGCCAATGTAAGATCACAGAAAGCATGGAGGAGCAGCCAGAGGGGCCAGAGGAAAAGAAGCCAGTGTACCAAGTGTCCCAAGAAGTGATGAGGACAAAACACCCCTGGAGCTGTCACTGTGAGTATCGTTGGACCCTGATGAGAGTGGCAAGGTGGGAACAAAAGTCTGACTACAGGGAGTTCAAGCAAGAATGGGGAGAGGATACAAAAACAACGGGAGGTGGACAAGTGGACATTCAGTAAGAAAGGAGAATTCCTATGCAAAGAAACAGAAACGGAGTGACAGCTCATAGGAAACTGAAATCATGCTTGCATGTGACAGGAGTAATTCAGGAGGAGAGTAACTGATGCTGTAAAGGTACAGGAAGTTCTTGAGAAGGTGACAGATGGTATGTAGGAACAAGGGCAGCGCTAAGATAGGAGCAAGGCCAAGTACAGGGATGGAGGCATGGGAGACTAGAAGTGCGAAGAAAAGGAAGTTTTCTTTTGATTACTTCCTTTTCTCAGTGAAGTGAAACAAAAGGTGATCAGCTGACAGCCAGGAAAGGCCACCTTGCATCCCCCGAAGCGCCTGGTTGTGAACTTTCAAAGCACCTGTATTTGGCACAAATGTACTGTGTAACTCTTGGTGTGACCGTCCAATGGCTGTCTCCAGCACAATTCTGTGAATTTCACAAGGTCAGGGACCTGTCACTTACCACTGAATTACCCGCATCTGGCACACAGCTGTCTCCTAGCTCAGATACACTGTC
>PVJC01007960.1:18771-49872 GCA_004026665.1 Murina feae
TCCACAAAATCTAAACTATTTACCATCTGGCCCTTCCAAAGCTTGCAAACTCCTGTTCTAGACTAAGATTCCCCAAGGTGAGTGCTGATGCAGGAGAATCCCCGTCACCTGGGAACTGACAGAAATGCAAATGATCAGGCCCAGAGGCACACCTCCCAAACCAGAAACACTGGGGGGTGGGGGAGGAAGCAACTATCTACTTTACTTCCCAACCATGATCAGAGCTACAGCCTTTGTGGGTTGTGATACACACGGTTTACCCGACCGCGAGCTGATTTGTCGACTCTTCCTAAAAATAATCTAGCGGAGCCTCTCCTTTCTTCCTGCCTTTGTTGGGAAAGCACCATTTCTCACTTAGTTCATAATGCAACTTCCCAACTTGAGCAATGGGCTCTAAACTTGCCTCCTTCCAACAAGTCCTCCAACCCAAACTTTGGCTATTTCTAAATGAATCTAACAATGCAATCTCCCTGTATACAACCATTTGGTAGCTTCCCAACACACTTAAGATAAAATCCCAACTCCTGGTTGTGAGCGTGTGGACTGTGAGCGGTGAACCTTTTCGGATAAAATATGTCTAAAAGCTTATAGACTATGTGGGAAAGGAAGATGCATGCTGAAAAGAGAAAGCAGACTTAGCAGACTTAAAAGTATTCTTTTTTGTTTTTTCAGTATTCTTTTTTTAAAAAAATGTATTTTATTAATTTTTTTACAGAGAGGAAGGGAAAAGGATAGAGAGTTAGAAACATCGATGAGAGAGAAACATCCATCAGCTGCCTCCTGCACATCTCCCACGGGGGATGTGCCTGCAACCAAGGTACATGCCCCTGACCAGAATCGAACCTGGGACCTTTCAGTCTGCAGGCGACACTCTATCCACTGAGCCAAACCGGTCAGGGCTGTTTTTAAGTATTCTTAAAGTAGATGCCAATGTTTGTTTTTTAAGATTTTTAAATTGATTTTTTTTAAGAGACAGAAAGGAGGAGGGTGGGAGAGAAACAATGACACGAGAGCTATATATCAATTGGCTGCCTTTTGCTAGCCCCCTACTACAATTAAAGCCTGCAACCTGGGCTTGTGCCCTGACCAGGAACTGAACCAACCACCTCTTGGTGCAGGGCATGATGCACAACCAACTGAGCCACGCCAGCCAGGGCGATATTGATGTTTCCATGAAAGATGTTTAAGAGATAGCCATTGTGGTAAGTCCCCAACCATTTTTAAGAGAAAACCTAGTGTGTGGTGAAAGATGAAAAAGATGACATGAAAATGGAGACTGATAGTAAGAACAGAAAGAGTTTTCTAGGCCAGCATGGACAGTACCCCATGTAGATGGACCAGAGGCAAAGAAAACACTGGAGAGAGGAAGGAAAGGGGGAAGGCAAAGCAAACGCAGTAAAGGCAGTTAAGGATTTGGCCTGGTACACTTTTACAAACTTGAAAATGCCACCTGGGGCAGATCTTTGATTAGAATGTATGCACTGATTTCAGCTTCCAGCAAATGAAAATTTTATTTCCATGCTTCAACTGGGCCTTTTTCTTCAATTTAAACCCAATATAACTCCTCAAATTTCTTTTGTGACCTTGAATAAACTATTTTCTTTCATGAATAAAAGCTATATGATATTTTAATTGGATGCTGTCTGATAGGCAGGGATTATCAGACATCAAAATTCTATCAAGTATTAGTGTGACTGTTTTTGGTATTAGTAAAAATATTGTACTAACTCAGATTTAAAGACACTGAGTGTTATTTTAAAATATAATATCCGTGGATCTTATAAGCAGTGCTTGTTTGGAGTTTTGATTTTGTATAATTCATAATAAAAGGTATTTTGTTTTTTAAAAATCATCCCAACCAACTCTTTAGCATGCCAGGATGCAGCGCTGTCCACCAACTGCCCTCACCTCTCACCGTAAGTCCCCAGCACAGCTGGTATTCTCAGCACCCCAAGTTACTCCCAGTTCCCTGACATGCTGCCTTGTCCCCTCCCCCTGCCATTCTTCACTTGGATAAGTTCCCAGTTGTACTGTGGCACTCAGTTCTTGGCTCAGGGCTTACTCCTTAAAAAACCGTTTCCCACTCTCCCCATTCTCACTCTGTGCACGCAACTAACACTGTGGATGTCACACTGCATTGGAATAATCTGTGTCGCTCTAGCAGTGGTCGATGTTGGCAACGTTTCCGCCAGTTTCTCCAACAGCAGAAAAATACAAAGTACCTGAAGGGAAAGATTATGCAGCCTGCAGTAAATCAACCCAAGCATAACATTCTCTCACGTTCCTCATTAAAAACACCTCATGATACAATGTTGGGTTGTGTTTTTCAATATAAAAATGTCATGTCTAAATTTTCAATAAGACGGATGGTCCACTCCAGAAAAATCTTCTGTTCTGCCCTGTGTTACCTCTAGCAAAGCATCAATAGTCTGGGTGGAGAAAAGCAGTGGTTCAAGGGAAAAAAGAAGAGCTACACAGTTATTCAACAGCTTTTCAGAAATGTAGTTCCTTTCCATATGAAAGGAAGTATATGTCTTCATTTTTAAAAACTTCAAATCAAGATTAATAAAAAAACCCTGAATACATAGTTTAAGATAAACTCAAAGAAATCTGAAAGTGATACTTGCTGTCCCCTCATTCATTGTATCTAGGAAAGTTTTAAAATAAAATGTAGCATAAAGTAGAGGTTAAAGTTCCCATTTAAGATAGAATTTTAATAAATAGAAAAGGTTAACAAAAGCAAAAGCTTAAGCTAATCAAGTTCATGTACAAATTTGAGAAGAAAAAATGACTTGGTTTGCCACTACCTTCAAAGCAAAAGCAATAAATAAAAGTCAAGATCAGGCCTATTAGCATCACCCTGCCTCACTTTCCCCTCCTCCCTCCTCAGTGAGAAGTCACACTTTTAAAAGAAGATTTCAGCTTTTATTGAATGAGGACTTTATTTTTTTTAACATTACAAACTCTCCTTTTCTAATAAGGTAGATCTTACACTCAAAGACAATCTTCAACAATTAAAAAAAATTAAAGGAGAAATTCATTGTTCATGAACAAGAAGATTTTACAGTAATAATGGCAGGAAACGAATACATTTCACAACCTAGTGGTTCAAACTAAGTATGTAGAACAAATTATAAAATCTGACAGATGACATGACCTGGACAATTATGAAGACTCCGCATAGTGCAGAACTGGGCTCTGACGGTACAGAACACATGCCTGCTTCGCATTGCACCTCAGAAGGTGTTTGCATTAGGCTCACCAGGACATGGTAGCTTCCTCTCCTCCCAGGCTTTTGGACAAATCATTAAGGCAAGTCTACAAAGGCCCAGCAAGGCGCAGGGGTACAGCAGCTGATGGGAGGAAATCTATGTAACTTCCTGTAGTCTAATATCTAGTAGCCTGTAATGCAGACACTGGTGTGGCAAAGTCTGTGTTTTGTTTTATTTTGTGTTTTTTTCAGCATCAACCTGCACCCAAAGCACAAGAGGTCATTTCAAGTCACTTCAGTGGAATAAACAATACTTCACTGTATTCTAGTAAAAGAAATAATTCACAGCACTACTAAGAATTGGAAGCAAATATAAAGGAAAAGCCCTCTAGTTTAGACTTATAAACAGAATGTCTTTGACTCTCTAAGGAATACCATTTGGCTTGTGAAATTTTACCAATTAAGTAGGTCTCTTCTATATTTCCATTATTGGCAGATCATTAAATAATTTCAATAGCAAAAATGCTTTTTTGTTTTATTTCACTATAATAGCTAGGAATACTTCCATGATATAATAACGGTTTAATGATGATCATTTCTCCTTCATCTTGTATTTAAGCTTAGAGAGAGAGACTGTCAAATTAAAAAACAAACGGCAATACAGGCTATACCAACAGCTCACAAAAGCACGGCACTAGTTACTTACTTAGTAAAAAGAGTCAATGAAATAACTTTAAAGGCAAAAATTATTTCCTAAGACAACATGTGCTCTCAAATGTATGAATTCAGGGACATAAGTGGCAGCCAGTTGAACCTTGGTTCATTTCTTCCTGTCATCTGAAATTAAGGCTCCTTTTGATATCTAAACATCTCAGCAAGGTGAGGGCACCTGTGCACATTTAACCAGCGGATGAAGCACAAACACAAACCTGGTTCTTTAGAACATCAGTTTGGGTATAGTGCTTATCACAACCCACATCTGCAAATGAAAATATTATGTTACTTTTCATTCTACAGTGTCACTTGATCACCAGTGGAAACACACTCCCATTGTTTAGCGGGAAAGGGAGGCACTGGCCCATACTGAGATGAAAAGGCCACCATAACAATGAACATATGTGGACCTGTCCTTATGTTATCTCAAGTTAGGGAAATACGAGCCCACTTTAGCTCTAAAGGTGAAAGGTCAGTAATTGTCATTATCTACATATATAAAAGGTTAAGCAACCAGCCAACTGGCCAATAGATATGATGCACATTGACCACCAGGGGGCAGACACTCAACACAGAAGCTGCTGAGCCACAGCAACTTTGCAGAGTGCCCTCTTGCACTCTGGGGACCCTCAGGGACTGCCAGTTTTGGCTGGATCCCTGCAGGCCAGGCCGAGGGACCCCACCTGCTGGAGGGACCCTGCTCACTCTGAAGACGCCCTTCGAACTCCAGGGCATGTCCAGCTTATCTTGCCCAATCCTGCCCCACCGGCCATTTCAATGTGCACAAATCCATGCACTGGGCCTCTAGTTACTAATATTAGAAAATAAATTTTTTTGCAAGAAATGACTAGTTAACGAAACTATGTCTAAGAAGAATAAAGAAGGACAAAATTGGGGTTGAAGTGACTGATCTGAAATAGCCTACTGAGTTCATTCAAACCGCATGATATAGGAGGTCGTCATCTCAATTAGTCAACCATTACAAACATCCTAATTCACCCATGCCTAATCTTCCATGAAAGCTCAACTGAAGACTAGGACTCTTCTACTACAAAAGCAAAAATATCCCCCCAAAGTTAACTGGAAGCAACTTTCTGTGCATTAAGAAAGCATTTTCTTAGAAGCAAAGAAAAATACTATGATTAAAAATAATATGTTCTAATAAAGCATAGTGGCCACACACAAAGGAAAAAAAACTATATAATCACAATCTTTAAGGCTTCCTTGCCTTGAATGTTAATTACTATCTTGGCTGCAATTTTGACACCATCTGGAAGACAAGTGTTTGATGGATGACTTAGTGTGACTTGGGAATCTTCAACAACATGAAGTCAGGCAATTGCAGACGTCGCTGGCTCTTCACACTGCCTCTTAAAGTTTCCGACAAGTTCAAGAGATGTAGAAAACTATTCTTTTCTTCCCATTAAAAATCCATCTTTTTTGGTGGATTCTCCAGTGAGGCAAACTGAGACCACAACACAGTAAATGAGGTATTGACACAATAAGTGTTCAAAAGGACTTCTCTTCGCTTGCTTGAGTGTCTGTAAGCATTACTACCGATAATCAAAGAATAGTTCATTATACATTATCTCCTTTATTTTAAACCACACCAAAGTTAGCCTATTTCATTATTTTATCATCTATTGAAAATACACAACACACAGCCAGAAGCTGTATGTAGCCTCCTTCCCGTGTCCCACCTCTTTCCTCTCCCTACCAAATAATTTCCCTATAAACATATATAGACTGCTCAGAGTATACAAGTATTTTGCTGGTATTTCTGTTGGCATGATTTTGGTGAATAGATCAGTTTGTGTGAGAGAAATGATACGTTAGATTTCAAAATGCAAATCACAAACAGAAATCCAGAAATGGTGTCAATTTAAAGATTTGGCATTTTGACAACTTTCATGCATATACTGATACAGTCAACAGAAAAACACACACAACCCTACTGAATCAGTTCTATGGAACATGTAGAAGAATAAGATGTGCAAGGTCTGTGCAGATGCAAAGCTATGTACTATAAAATATGTCTGGAGACATTTAGTTTTGGCTTATGAAAAGTCCAATTATATTTTTAAAAAGGAACACATATGGATGAGAAATCCAAAGTTGTGTCCACATAGTTGCATGTTAGTATTTTTAAACTAATGTTCTAGCATTTATGGGGAAATAATAAACATTTAATTCTACATATCAAATTCCCCCAATTGAAGACTAGGACTCTTCTAGCTACAAAAGCAAAAAAGTTGAATGTTTGCATAAACCAAGAGGCAGGTCTTTCTGGTTATCAGATCAATTTATAGGCATTATAAAAACATAATAAACTTACACCAAAAGAACACCAGTTTATGTAAGTATATTATCTAGGCACCAAGAAAAGAGGAAAGTTTCAGGAACAAAAGGGAGGTCTCAGTGTTTTGTCCAAAATTCCAGAAACTGCCCAATATGGTATACGAACAAAAGGGAGGTCTTGAAACATTTACCAGTGTTTTATGTTTTGACAATATTAAAATCAGTTATTATCTGTAGGAACACAACATTCAAATAATAATGTAAATTGTAGGAACTCGAGGCCAAGGCTAGAACCAACTCAAATCGAGCTACCATCGCCTGTTTCCTCCACCAGGATTTCAAGTTTGTCCAGTAATTTATACTGCGGTTTCTCGACCAGCTTTGAGATTAGGCGCTGAGAACTGTCGCCTCATCCGTGGGGGTGTTACAAACTGGCTACAGTGGTTGGGTTTGTCAGTCTGCCTCTGATAAGAATTGGCTGCACTGCCCTCTAACTGACCTCCAGTGTTATAATTACAGTAAGAATGACGGTGTTGATGCATGTGGCGCTTCGCCTGGAAAGTCTGCAGATCAGCAGTGGGGTGACCAGTGGGATGACCAGTGTGGGAATTTAACAATTCTGAGGAGGCAGATGCCTGGCAGCGCATGCCTTTCGGTTGGCCGTTATTGAGAGAATTGCTTCTCCAGCGTAACTGAGGTGGCTGTTGTGGACTATTAATATGCTGTTTGCTAACTTGAATGTGATCTTGACTTCGCATGCCCTGAGAACCCCATGGTAACTGGGGATCCTTAGAAGCTGCTCTACCACCCTTTTCTTGGCTCTCATCCTTGTTTCCTTTCCTTCCATCTTCATCTTTCGGAATTCTAAGCTCTATAACCTCATCTTCTGTTATGATGATATGTGTCCCAGGACTCCAGGAGTTTCTGTGTTTAGGGTTGCTCTTAAAGGGGAACCGAGGCTTCCGATTCTCAGGAGGAATGAACCTATGAGGTACGTTCTGCCGACGAAGCTGCTTTGTTATCTCCTGCTGTTGCAGGTTCTTAAACCGGATTTGCTCTTGTCTCATCCAACGCAGGCGTCCACGTCTGAAAGCTGGATCCCCGTTCATCAGCTGAGAAACACGTTCTTCTTTCCCAAGTTCTCCACTGTCTCCTCTACTTACATCATTTTCAGAGTTGCTACTGACACCAGCACCAACAGGTTCCTTTGCTTTGTAGTTTCCTTGGGTTTTCTGTTCCTGAGATCCAATCAGCGGCAAGACTTTTTCCATTTTGAGCATTTTATTTCTTAAGATTTTTATCTCTTCATCTTTCATGTTATTTTGCTTTTTGACTTCTTGCAAAATGTCTTCCAGCTTGTCTATATGAACCTTGAGATCGTCTACATCAGTTCCGCCTTTACCACTGGCCATCATGTCTTCGCTCTTCTCATCCCCTACACCAACAGTGTCCCAGACATCCCTGGCCACTGCCCTCCAGGAGTCCCGCTCATTGGGATCTTTCTTCCCATACATGGCACAAAGCTCTTTCATCTTAACAATGGCCAAGGCCTCAATCTCCTGCCGACTGTGCCTAAAATCATTGAGAGCAACCTCATAGCAAATCTCTTTCACAGCCTGAATCTTAAGATCTGAGATGGTGACCCATTTTGAATCTTTACTCAGGCGCCTTCTTTGGGGTATCTGATACATTTTAATAGGTTCTCGTTTCTTCCCACTGCTAGGGAGGCCACATTTTTTAACAATGGTTTGCAACTTGCTGGGAGGTAGCTTTTCTCTCAGAGAAGTAATCAGTTTCCAGCTCTCTTCACAGGACCTCTTGTCAGAATCATCCCCGCTATCAGAATCCGCATCCTTTGGAAAACAAAATCAAAAAATGGCCCCCAAATAACCAAAATTAAAATGTAAAAAATGAAAATCAAATCGAAGAAAAAGCAAGCAAAAAAGCCTTAACCAAATATAAAAACAAAACAAACCCCTATAAAACCAAAACCAAAACCTTAAATGATGTGCAAGTCTATTAAGACATATGCATATGCAGATTATTATTAATATAAAGATTAGTTCGTTTGTTTAGTAGCACTAATCCAAATTTTCACTTTCTGGCATAAGTGATGAAATATGCAAGCAAATTTCTTAGGGAGACGGACACCATGAGTGAGACTTTCTCTCTAAGGTCATGTGAAGTTACTAAGAAAATGGTATAAATAACATCTCCACCATCTCAAGAATATGAAGTAAAGCCTACATCCCATTCATGCTAACACTCATGCAGCCACTTCCCCACATTTGCCTTGGTTATTGCTGTTGCTTCTTCCAGAAACTCTTTCCCCATGAGTGAGCACAGATGCCATACAAGATGTGACGAGCAGGCAGATTAACAAAGGTTAGTAAAGGCTGTAGGATGCCATGTTCTGTTTAGCTTTACTAAAAAGAGCAGCCCTAGAAAAAAGTTAGAAGATGAGAGAGTAGAAAAAGAAGCAAACAGGGATGATGTTAAAAATGCTAAGAATCTCTATTAGCAGACCATGTGAGTTCTCATCAACCAAATTGTTTTTCTAGAAGACAAGAGGATTTTGAAACTAATCCTTCCATGAGCATATGTTGAATTTGCTATTTTCTTGTATCATGTCAAATTGATCCATTTCATTTATACAATCAGAGGTGTTAAACAGAAAGCAAGAAAGCATAAGAGGGTCCTTATAGTGAGTGGGTTTGCTATTTTGTTTTCTATATTTGAATCAATAAATACCTCACCTCCAAAATTTTAAGAAATAAATTTCTAAAACATAAATTAAATCAGGCAAATATACTTTTATTAACATCTTAAGATTCTCCAAGTAATATTTTAATAAATACAACTTAGAGATGTTTTCTGTGAAAACCCATGGCATTTCTAGCTATTTGAAAAATATCACTTTAAGTGACAATTCTTCCTTATCAACATATAAAACACAAAGCTTTTACTGTTTATGTGAAATGTATCCACTTTAAAATGTTTTCTCTAACTTTCTTTCTGGCTACCTTTGCACCACTACTTCTTTTTCAAAACATTTTACTTACACCTAAAACTGCAGCCTGATTTGGGATAATAACCATCTAGGTAATAACCAATTATTCTTAACTAACACAAGCAAATCTTGATAACATGGATCTAAATGAAAGCAAGGTTTGATTTACAATTCCCTATGATGAACAGGATTAAGAAAGAATTTCTATCAAGGAAATAGAAGTTCCTGAGAAAAGACACTACTCACTGAATAGTTCAAGCTAGCCGAGTAAATGAAAATATTTTTACTTACTAGTCTCCTTTACCTGGCTATAACTACCAAAATTATCTCCAGTAAAGGTTTTTAAAAATCGAAACTGATACATAGTATCTTGCTTGCTATACCAAAATTTCCATGTATGGTTACTTTCTAGGGACAAAAAGTAACCTTTAACAATGACAATAATTTGGCCCCTGAATATGGAGTTGTTTCGATCGATTTATATTGGTCTATAAATGGATACTAAACCAACATCTAACCCCCACCTACTTCAAAATTTGGCAATGAAAAGCAGATAAAGTTAAATTTATAGATTCTAGACTATTTTTCATTTTTAGTTTAAAAAAACAGAATGGCTAATCTTAAGTGACAAAGATGATATTAATATTAGAGAAAAAAGTATGTCTGCCTCATAAAAAGGTTTTCCTGAAAATATGTAGAAATTAAGTTTTACAAAACAAACTCTCTCTGATTCTTCCCACATAACTGACAACTGTCAAGTTTTTTCCTGACTCCTTTTCTTTTTAAAATTGCTGAAGTGATTAAGTGAATACCACCTAATTTAGGAAATAAGTCATTGCTTTAATAACCTACTGAGAGAGAAAACTCCAAAATAAAACATAAATAAATTAGAGTCTACATATCCAAAAGAACGCATATTAAATCAAGTGGCTATAATTTTCTTTCTTTTTAAAATACGGTCATACTGACTCTGTAGACTATGTTCGCAATATGGCTCAAATATACCCCCTTACATACTGACCATGATACTAGAAAGTCTGAATTGCAAAATTTATATGCCAAGATGTAAATTCTATCTCATGTCAGAAAAAAAAAGATATTTAGATTCATTTATTAGAGAGTTGGAAAAACTATGCAGGTTTGGCCAATTCGCATGTCACTAAAAGATCCTTCTGTTTTCCTTAAATACCAAATGCAAAGTAGGCCTCCTGAAAAGACTCTGCAAGAAGCTTATACAAATAGAAGAGAGAAGATACCCAAAACGCATATGTAGAAAAGCAAGCATGAAAGGACCAGGTGTACAACAGGGCACTAACTACAAGAGAATAGAACAGTGTGACGTACCGTATGGGGAACTATGGTAACAGAAAACTTCGTTTTTTAATGCTATTGTTATGCAAAAATGATTACATATAACAAATATGTAAAGGTATTTACTGAAAAATAAGTCTTTATATCCTCTCAACATTTATTCATAGGGCACATTCAAAATGTATCTGTTGGTTAACCAATATAGGAAAGATAAAAATACATTTCCCATTCAGTACTGTTACTACTAGATACTCTTCAGGCTAAAGCATTTAGAAATCAATTCCTCTTGAAGACAGACATTTAAATGGAATACAGAGTTGGACTTGTGGGAGGAAAGCAACCTCCTTGCTTGGAGGATCTGCTCTTGAAATCCTAGCTTGCTTTGAGATGCACAGATCAAATGGCAACCAGAACTTGGACTACTTGCAGAGTAAGTATGCCCCTGGGAACTAAGCGTGTCTTAGAGACGTTTACTTCCTCTATGTGAATGCACCACTGCTTCAGAGCACAGAATGATCACCAGCTCTTGGTTTCAGAGAATATCAGCCATCATTCTTTCCCACCCAGTTACTCATTAGTTGGTCCCAGAACAAGCAGAATGGGCATCGCCAGGGAGCTGGTTACAAGTGCAGAATCTTAGGTCGCACTCAGACCTGCTGAATCAGCATCTGCTTTTTAACAAGACTCCTAGGTAGCTGATAAATACTGCTTTACTGAACAGACAAGTGAAGTAAGTCAGAAGACCCAAGTTTAAGCCTCAAACCCATGACTTAATAGGTTTTAAGAGTGAGAAAGACAGTATTGTTCAGCCTTGGTTTCCTCAACTGGAGGTACTATTACTCATTTTATGTACATACAAATCTATTAAAGAGAGTTGTTTCAGGAATTAAAAAAAAAGTGATGGAAGTTAAAGCTCTCTGTAAATTATAAAGCACTATACAATTAATTATAAGGCACTATCTATAATAAACACAGCTTAATTATACCTGTCCTCGTTTGATCTCTCACAGACAATCAGAGGCATGTTATTAGATTATACTACATTATTAAGATAAAAGGCTCCTTTATGTGTTGTAAACCTTTCAAGCCCTTAATCACATTCTAGCTAAACCTTTCCGTTTTTACTAAAAACTAAATGCTACCTAGGCCTCCTAAATAGACTCTCTATATGTTAACACTGCTATTATCTTGCCTAGACACTTGATTTATTCTTACAATGCAGTACGAGGGGGCTTTACTATAATTTCCAAGCTAACAAATGAAATGGTTAACTACTGCTAAGTCTCCGAACTGAGCTGCCCTGGAAAAGGTTGCTTTTGCTTAAGCCCTTGGCTTTTCTGGCCCATTTAGCAGTAGCCTCTCTTCCCCAAAGCAGAGCATGGCTAGAAGGCTGTAGTTCACATGCAGTGTTTTACATGCTGTAATTTATGCTAACCTTAGTCTTAAAAGACGTTCAAGAACCTTAGAAACTGGAAAATTCCTAAACTGTACCCATAGTACCCAAAGGTTTATTATATGCATTTTATTCACATATCAAGTGAATGCCAAGAAGCTTCTTTATAACAGGGCTTTATTAATCAAAACCGGATGGCTTTAAAAATGAAAGTCTAGTCCTGGCCAATGTGGCCCAGGCGGCTGGGCGCTGCTCCGTGCACCAAAGGTTAGGTTCTCCGTCAGAGCACAGGCCAGGTTGTGGGCTCGATGCCCAGTAGGGGGCACGCAGGAGGCTCTCAATGTTTTGCTGTCACATCAATGTTTCTCTCTCTCCCTTCCCCTTCTTTTCTCTCTAAAAATCAATAAAAAGTACTTTTAAAAATTTCTAATGAAAATCTAACTAATGAATTAACTTATTTATTCATAAGATTCAGTTTCTACCAAACTTGGAAAATCCATTAACAGCATAAAAGGCTAAAGCTATTAACATTATAAGTTGCAACCTTAAATCAACTTTTCAGCTGCTCACCCGGAGAAACCAGGCTTCCCTCTCCTATCTGGGTTGGTTGTACAGCCCCTGCTTCCACTGTTATCCCACATGCCATGGGGACTGAGGACCCTGATTGAGGATGCAGACTTCATGCAGGGGAACAGAAAGGATTAACACATGCAACTGTGCAGCAACACTTTTAGACACAGTTTAACTAAAAAAAAAAAAAAAAAAAAAAAAAAAGTCTGCCCAGCATGAGAACAACCCCCAGGTCAGCCCAAGAGCAGAGAATTAGTACTATCAGGTGATCAGAAACAAAACCAAGGCAAACGCCCACCAAATTCAATATGTAGAGTCATTAGCACTCAAAAAACCACCACTGATGCATACTCCAAAACCACTATCAAGAGGCAAAGGCTACCGAAAAGCTCCCACTATAGCACTTGGAGTTAACAGAAGACTTGATAAAAGGCACAAAATAGTACCTTTATGAACAATTTTTTAGGCTGAGGCTACCAGGAGCTGTAAGTTCGCTCTCCATTAAGGGAGTAAGAGAAAAGGGTGTACTATCAATGAGAGATGGATAAGCCATGTGGGCGAGTGCCCATCTGTGGGGCAGGGAAGGTGTGAGAGCAAGCTGCCCTTTTCCTAAAGAGGACTCAGGATGGATTCCTACCAGTCTCTGCTGCTCCAAGAGAAGATCTGCTTCCTCCTTCTCTTTTTTGTATAGGATTTCCATTTCCTGCAACCTAGAAGAAAAAGAAAATCAAGAGAAGAAAAGAATACATGGTGAAATCACTGAGCTGTTTTAGAACTATCACTATTCTATGTTTAAAAATAGCGGCAGTCATTTGGGCCACATCACATTTGTACATTACCTTTTCTCCATCTCCTGTTTCATATCAATTCCTTGTTTTTCCAGAAGCTCTCTCTGGGCAAATGTCCAATCTACAGGTTCCGAGGGGGTCTCAGCAGAAGGAGTCTTTTCCCGCTCAGCCCGTGCTTGCTCCGGATGGTTAAAACGAAACACATGGTTTTTGCCCATGATGATACGGTTTCCTACCACAAAACAACACAAACTTAAGAAACCACTTTTTAAAGGTATAGTATCTTGGTTAATAACCTCTCTCCTTAATGCAAAAAGACAGCTTTTGAGATTTCACAAGAACACAAATCCTAACGCTATCACTTTAGTCTTTAAACAAAAATTCAAAAATCATAGAGTTCCACCCTGACCGGTGAACTCAGTGGTTGGAGCACTGGCCCATGCACCTAAGGGTCACAGGTTCCATCCCCAGTCAAGGGCAGGTCCCTGGGTTGTGGGTTCGATCTCTAGCTCTAGTAGAGGTCCTTGCGGGAAGCAACCAATTGATGTGTTTCTCTCACATCAATGTTTCTCTCTCCCTTACCTTCCCTTCTACTCTCTCTGAAAATCAATGGGAAAAATATTCTTGGGTGAGAATTAAAAAATAGAGAGAGAGAGTTGCTCACACAAGTCATGTGATCTTTGTTGAAGACTTCAAACCTGCCCCACTCTCACCTGAGCGCAGCTGAACTGGGTGGGCCACCCTCTTGCCATTGACGTAGGTTTCTGAGCGTTCACAAGGCTCCAGAGTCACGATAACTAAGAGGAATGCAAATTAATGTCAGTATCACAAACCACTGGAATAAAATAATGGAAAGTAGATGACTATGAGGATTTAGGGTAACAAGAATAGATTCCTGTAACCGACCAAGTGGCTGAGCATCATATAATGGTTTATTTTAGGGTGCCATAACCAGGGCTGTGGCTAAGATAGAAACATTTAAATTAACTTGACAAACCTCAGAAGATATAAAATCTCAGTTTTGGTGATATCTGATAGTTCAATCTATAAAACTGTAAACCATCAGAAATCTTACGTATGAAATACAGGTCATAATAAGCAGCTTAAAATCAAAAGCTAATATTTTGATTAAGGAATGAATTATATAGCACAAAAATATGCTTAGATTGTTGTTGTTTTGTTAATAACCTGTAAACATACAAGACTGATTTTTTTCTTTCTTTTTAGATAAAATTCTACTGGAGTAAGGCCTGAGGTCCTTCCAACCTCCTACTACCCAGAATAATTGTTCCTTTCTTACTTGTCTATCAAATAATTAACATTCAAGACCATGCCTAGCTGCCTATGTCCTGCTTAGCTCTTGGCAGTAACAAAGGGCTCCTTTTGTCCAAGCTATTTTCATGCAAAGTAGCTCTGTCCGTCCCTACATTTATACGCAGCCCAGGTTTCTCCATTTTCAAATATTGGATTGTATAAGAAAGTATCACTGAAACAGACAGGGAATACCAAGTCTTGTGCATGGACTTCCCATAATGCAGAATGAAAAGTTGCTGGGAAAGTTAAGCCAAGGACTCTCACCATCCCCACTGTTGTTTCTCTCGCTCCGGAAGATACAGTGCTCTTCTTTAATGTGAGCCCCACTCAGCACGATGTCCTGGCGCCGCTCAGCATCTGCTTGGCCAACCCTGAACACAAGAGAAAGTGTTTCCCAGGGAAATTCAGACACAAAAAGCACTACAAACAATAAACCTCTTTCTCCCAAGAATATTCTTTGTACATGCAAAAAAGGTGCCACTTTTTTTTTATCAGAGGCTTTCAACTGCAAATTCTATTTTCAAACATGGGCAACTTTCCTACATCAGAAGAAACCAAGGAACAATGATTTACCGATGTATCCCACACAGCATTATACAAAGACATGAGTGAACTAATCTACCTAATGAATTTATGTAAGATGTAAGGAGGAAAATTTTTACTTAGGGTCTTTTAGGGAAAAACTACATCTTAACTGGCTAAGACACATAATCTGGGAAGAGTAGAGAGGATACTTTGTATCTATTTCAGATGGGAAAATCAACAAATTTTTCAACAATTTCCCTTTATTCAGTCATCTAAGAGAAAATATTAAGTGACCAAAAGAAACAAACATACCTTGTAATTCCATCTTTGATGTAATAAAGCAGGCATTCCGACATCAGTGGGTCCTCATTGAGGTTGACGAGATGTGGGGTCTGAAAAAGGTTACAGACAAGCTGGAGCAAGTCCCTGAGAGCTGTGACCACAGGAGGCTGCGGGTTTCCTGGGTCACCCGCAGGCGCTGGAAAAGAGACTGCCTTCCCTCCAAGTTGTAATTCCGTCACACATAGAAAACACCCTCGCCAGGCTTCCCCAACTGCACTCCTACACTACCTAAGAACATGAGTTCTGAGATAAAGAACAAGATCCAGTTCTTGATAAGGTTAAAACATTCAGAATACAAAAGAAAAATTAGGACAGGCTGATTCTCTGGATGGGTAATCATAATTTTTGTAAACACCTGGAGAAAAATCTTGAAGGATAGCAGAATATGCCACCCCAAAATATCCCACTTTAACATATTATTTTGAGCTGTAGGCACTTGAAAAGCAGCCAGGGCAGAGAGAGGCTTTCTCTGATCTCCCATATCTGCCTCAACACAGATCCTCCTGATGGAGCTCAATAGTCATAAATCCTCAGGAGTTTCATTAACAGGGAAGGTGGACTCTTACCACAGGAGAGGAAGCCAGAAGTCAACACACACCCAGACTGTCACACACTGTCTATCCCACTTCCCATCTCCTCTTCTAAGGACCCTAAAACCATTTCCTCCCCCCCAGAGGTCTATCTTCCCTCTCCCTTCCCTATGAAGTTAATATCTAAGTCTGAATTCTAAGCCACATCAAGGAGTTAGTCATTTTCCCCTGGGTATCACCCATGTATACATAAGGTAGACATGTTAATAAACTTCTATTTGTTTTTCTCTTGTTGATCTATTTGTCTTTTATTACAGGACTTTCAACCAAGAACTCAGAAGGGTAGAGGGGAAAATATTTTTCCTCCCCTACAATTCCAATAAATATTTAATTTTTTGTTTGCTTTATAAAAATGTCTCCCACCACCAATCTGTTCTCTGATTGATGTTTAGTGTGTGTTTTTTTCAGATTCTACATATAATATTATTTATACATACAAAAAGCCAGCGACTGGAATGCCATAACGACCATAAGGACCTTATCAACCGGTCACTATGACACCTACTGTGGCCAGCAAACTGGCCTGATTGGGGGTGAGGCCAACTGGCCAACCTCCCAGGGTCCTTCCCACCAGCTGTCCCTACCCTTGATTGGCCTCTCCCACCCTGATCAAGGGCGGGCAGTGGGCCAACCTCCCACCATGGCCCTTCCCCGCTCCCCCCCCGGCCCACCCCCGCCAGCCTCATCCCTGATCAGCCTGCCCCACCCCAATTGGCCTCCACAGCCCCTCCCCATGGCTGGCCCTACCCCCAATCTGCCACCCCATCCCAATAGGGTCCAGGACCCACTGGCCAATTGCCCACAGCCCCTCCCCTCAGCCAGCCTGGCCATGATCTGGCTCCAATCAGGGTGGGTTAGCCAGCCAACCTCCTGCCATCTCTTCCTCCTGACAGGCTCGGCCCCAATCCACTTTGATTTGGGGCTGGGTGGGCCAGACCCCACCAGTGCATGAATTCACGTACTAGGCCTCTAGTATGGTATAAAAAAGTCTCCACATTCCCTTCATCTCCCTCTGTAATTTTTATCAGCTTTTCCATGGTCTATTATTATCTTTAGTTTATTAATTAGTCTGTACCTTAAAGAAGAAATTAAAATTACTGACATTCAAATAATACACACATCATGTAAAAATTCTCATCTAACTCTAATATTTCTAAAATCTTTTAAAAAAACCAACCTTCTTTGGTGAAAATACCCCACTGGAATCCAAAAATAAGTCACAAGTTGTTGGGGTCAAAATCTACTCAAGATAGTGTCAGCAAATGTAGAAAAATGAAAGAAGAGGCAGATGAGAGGGTTAAGAAAGTAACTGCAAAAGTGATTAAAAATAAATTAGAAAAACCTCTGCAGTTTGAAAGCTTGCTGGTTTAAGAGAGTCAAAGGCCTCTTTGGGCAGTTTTTTTTAGGGCCCATCATGACACTGGTCTAAGAAAAAAGGAATCTCTAAAACAGGTTTTATTTTTTTCTTTTCTTGCCTTAAAGCAATTTCCTTCCAGTTTTTTCCCCACCAAAACCACTCAGACTGTGTTCTCTCCCTCTTGCTCTCCCAACTGAAGAGAAGAACGATCATCAATAGCTAGTGGCAGCTGCAGAACCTCCCAGTTTTCCTGAGGTATGATTGACAGATAATAATTGTATTTATTTAGCTGAATGTGATTTTTAAAAGGTGTACAATGTGTTAATTTTATACATGCACACATGATGCAATGATTACCACAATCACGTTAACACAACAGAAACAGGTTTTAACACTGAATTTGGATATAGTTAGTTTCCTGAGGAAGTCCAGAAAGTTAAAGCAGGATGGGTAAAATTAAAGTAACAGAAAGGTTTTAAAACAGAGCTGCCAGTTTGGAATTCTGTGCTGTTTATATTACAAAATTTACTCAAGTTATTTATTTTCTTACTCAAGTTATTTATGATTTGTTTTAAATACCGTATTTTTACAAGATGTTATATAATCACAGTTCCTAACATTAAAAGATATTATAAAATATCCTTAAAAAAAATATATATATATATGTTGTGTGTATAAAGATATATGCAAAGGCACACTCCAAATTCTAGCAAACCTATAATTGCTAAACTCTTTATAATCATAATTAATATATCTGAATAATGTCTTACTGAAGGAAAAACCTTTAAGCTGAAAATCATTGACCTTAGATGATATAAACATACACCATACTTTTACTACTGCTCCAGTTTTATAATATATATACCTAAAATTTCTTTAAATCAATCTTCTTTGTTGAAAAGAACACACTGACATTTATTTTAAAAAGTTATGTGAAAAACTTAACCAACAGATACCTAGCAAAAATCACAGGAATATTTTATAGCGCATAAAATAAAAGTACCAATTGAAACTCCCTACCCATTCTATGCTAACCTAGAGAGATCATTATCAGACCCTTAGGTGAAGAGCTTAAGTCTCTGAACAGCCAACTTGAGGTCATCTGAAATGAAGGACCGTTTAATATTGGTATGAAGTATGTGGTTTGCACATCGAATATGTTCTATTATTACACAAATAAGCACACAAAATAATCACTTGATAATATTTTCCAGTATCTAACAACTACTAAGAAGCAACTTGGTAACACACACACACACACACACACAACAAGCAACACACCTTACTATTCTAATTAACTAAAAGGCATCTACTACTTCATAACTATGATTATGTAAGTACAAAGGTAATTACTGGAGTCCTTTTTTGTAACTAGTAAAGGAGCAGAGGCTAGGAGGACGAGGACAGAAATTGCTTTGGTCAGTACACTGCTGTCTATAACACAAATTGTAGAAGCACACCAAAGTGGTTCTTTTTCTGAACAGCTGGAATTGCTTCTAGAGAGTTATAAATGAGGGTTGCCGGCATCTGTGGGAAAATCCACACAGAAAGAGTAGCCAAACAGAAGCAAGGGGTGCTAGGTTAGGCTGGGCCTTTAACAGCAAGCAGCAATGAGGAAGATTAAACATGCTGAATCATGACCAAAAGGTACAGATTTATTGCCTTGGGTTTTATTTTGTAAATCATAAACATAATAGGTTGTCCTTGGGCTGTAAGATGAAATCAGAAATATCTGAAATTAAGTAAACCAAGTCTCAAGCTTTTGTTTTAATAATATATTTTTATTGATTTCAGACTGAAATGGAGAGATAGAAATATCAATGAGGAGAAAGAATCATTGATTGGCTGCCTCCTACACGCCCCATACTGGGGATCAAGCCCGCAATCTGGGCATGTGCCCTGACCAGCAACACCAGCCAGGCCAAGTCTCAAGATTTTAAAGAAGGGGGGAGGGGTTTTGAGGGGCCAGCCCTAAAAGACATGAAGCATCCCAGTGACCAGACAAACAAAAAGCGTTTCTGTTTGGTTGAGTTTCACAACATTATTTCCTACCTTTTTAGGTGAGAAAACCCCCAGAGTTCCTCCATCTTCCCGAATGGCAACTCCCATCTCAGCCAACAAGGCCTCTCTAGAAAAAACAAAATCACATCAGAATTCTAATACCAAAATGTCAATTAAATCAGTCTAGTAGGAATTGAAAAGTAAAGCAAAGCAAAAACAATTGTCCATGTTTAATGTCAGTAATACATGTGAAAGAATCTGTTTATCTCATCAATAGAGAAATTATTTTTAAGAGAAATAGCACATTCAAAATGAATTATATTCCTGTATTAAGGTTATCTTCACCTAAATAAGAACTGTCTCATCTGACTTTAGAGGTAGACAATAATTCATAATGTTTATTTGTATAAAAAAAAAAGAAAGGGATATTCCTTAAGGCTCAACATAAGGCTCAACCATTTCTTCAAGATTTAGGAAAGCAGTCAGAAAGAAACTTTGATAAGATGGAGTACTGTCTATGAACGTAATTTTTCTTGAACATTATGTTCCCATGGTTAGCATGATATTGGTTCAATAATTCTAGCTTGAAATTTCTATATTAAGTAAGAAAGTTCTAATTGTTTGATACATTTACTGTCTCAATACATTGGAACGTACTTCTGCGTAATTACTATGATGAGAAAAGACCGACATTTCAAAAATGTATATTTATTCCAAAAGCAAAAATATTATTTTGGGTTATGTTCACTTTCAGGGTAGAGATAGAATAGGGAATTTAAAAGTTTGCAACTTAAACTCCTTCATTTCTTACCAAGGGGTTCTATAAAACTTTGAAAGACAGTATTCAGAACAGCTTTGTAAATCTGGGCAATCTCCTTGCAAATTAAAAACTTTATCCCTCAACATCTTCCATCTTTATATGGTTACCCAGCAACACGAAGCATGGTAACTACTGAAGAACCATGATTTTCTAGAGAACATTTAAATATGTGAATTTTATTCCAAAGTATAAATTCAACTGGCCCTAAGTCCCCAGCCAGGTTTTTTGTTGTTGTTGTTGTAGGATAGAAGGTTCTTTGTTTTTAACATCTATTTTATCTTTTCTTACCATAAAAGTAATCAAAATTCCTTAGAAAATTTAGAAACTTTCCAGAATTTAACCTCCTGACCTCTCCATTCTGATGGCCTCTGTTTTGCGCAGCTTCTCTTCCCAGGTTTCATTCAACTCAGCAATGATCTTCTCTGATTCCTGCGGGAGGAAGTCCACAGTTAAAGTGGCAGTCTCATAATTCAGCGTAGCATGCGTAGGAAGGACAGCAAGAAACAGATGACATCCTTCGAGAACATGAGGCAGAATCTAATACGATGACATTTTATCCTTTCTTAATATGTAAAAAAAATCATAAAGACCAGATCTAACACTAAGTCAGTCCCAGATATATTAATTTTCTTAAGTCCTAATAAAAATACCTTAATAGTATATGTGTGTGTGCACGTGTGCGTAAAGAGTAATAGTAACACCCCAATATACAGGCACTATTTCTGACATCTACTTCTACCAAGAATAAAGTTACCAAAGGTATTAATTGCTTTTGCTTCACTATTTCACCATAACACTAATGAAGTTCAGAACACGCCCCCCAAAAAACATGGCGTCTTGGCGTACTAAATATTGTAAGCTGAAGTAATTTGAAAACGATCTCCTCCTGATGCAGGTTATCAGAGCTTCAGGAGAGGTGTCCCCTACACCTGGAGGAAAGGAGCACCCACACTTCTGAAGACGGAGGAGTGCCAAGAGGAATCTGAACAAACAGGCCTTGATAAGTTTCCCCGTTTCCTAGTCTTAGCTCCACCCCTTTGCCCCACCACATTTTCCCACAACTTTTCACTCTTCATCAAACTTAATGCTCAGGTTTAACATTTCTTATGAAGGCTCTTGTGTCATGTCAAACTTTTGTTAAATAAATTGTATGCTTTTCTCTTATTAATCTGCCTTTTGTTATAGGGGCCACATTAGGAGGAAAAACATTTTTCCTCCCCTACCGCACAATACCTTCTGAACACAAATCAATGACCAATAATTAAAGGTTTAGTATTAATCTCAACTGAAAGCATTTTGCCACTGAGTGACAACTTCCTGATTTCTTGCTGAGTGTTTGGTATATGCCAAAAAATAAGAAATAAAACATGTTTCCTGCTCTTCAGGAGTTTACTGTGTATCAAGGAAAGAGAGAAGTAACTAAGGATGAATTCATTCGGTAATTATATATAACCCCATTTTATGCCAAGCCCTATTCTAGGCAACTAGGGGTATGGGAGGGGACAAAATCCCTCCCTGCCTTTGAGACTTTCATTTTAGTAAAGAGATTGAAGTAAGTCAAGTATATCATACAACAGCCTGTAATAAGTACTTTGGAAAAAATAAAGCAAGGAAGGAAAGGAATGTCGGGGAGGGGTAGGGAGAGGTCAGTGTGGAGTGGGGCTGTCAGGAGGGGACTCACTGACCAGGTTCTATGTGAGCAGAGCTGCCACATGACTATATGAGGGACCAGGTAGGAGATGCCTGGAACTTCCCAGGAACAACAGTGTGGCTAGAGCAGCATGTTCAAGGGCTGTGAGTGGGTGTGACAAGAGGACAGGAGAGCTGGGTGTTAAGTGCTGGAACTGAAGTGCTAAGTGGGTGAGGCAGGACTATGTGTTCACATCAATGAATGAAGGACAAGTAGGAATTGACTAATGGAGGAAGAGCAAGTTCCAAAATGGGAGATGAGCACATTCGAAAGGCAGGAGAAAATGTTATCATGGAGACAAGATGAGAAAGTTAGATGATGATGATAATAAGATAATAACACTGTGATGATAGCAGTGATAGTGACTAAGAAAAAAAGTCTTAATAGTTCACAAAATAGTCTGATTCATTTAATAGGCTATTATAAGAAGGCTCTGCGATCCCAAAACATAATTACACAGAAAGAAACTGAGTATGTAATACAATAAACCGCAGGTGTATGGCATTTGCACGAGGCCAAGAGTAAAGAGTCAAGGCAGCAGCTGAAAAAGCAAAGGAGGACAGGCGTCAGGAGAAACACACTGGAGAGCACGATGACGACGACGACGATGATGACGATGGTAATGGAGGAGGAGGAGAAGAAAAAGAAGGACAATAACACCTGCTACAACTAGCTAAGCTAGGCAAAGAGCAAAACTGGTAACACTGAACTGGCCTGGGCATCAGTGAGGTAGATGTAAAGCGGCCACGTAGGAGGTGTACTTTCAGGAAAGAAGAGTCAGTTAAGTCAGAACAAGTCTGCAGGGGGTCTGAAGAAAAAGAGACAAAAACCATCCAATTGGCTCTCATTAACCCTCTGAATATGCACAGGCTGAGAACCACCTGAACGGCATGGCATCTCTTCCCAGTTCTCTCTAGTAGGAATGACTAATATTGCAATGCATGTGCCAATCCAAAGCTAAGTGAGGAAGAACCAACATGCAACGAGAGAGCGCCAGCAACTAAGAAAAAAGACATACAATTTCAGCAAGCAGTAAGACAGCCAGGAAAGGAAGCCAGGTAGCAAGCAGTCAACAGTGTCTATAAAGCATCACCAAAGCTATTCTATAATTCTAACAGGGTAGTGTTAAATGCCTCTGCAAATGACTGTACAAGTGGCAAGTACAAGACAAGCTGGCACCATGACTATACGACATTAAGGTTTATTAACGACAGTGGGGTAAAAACGATTAGTCTCACAATGACAACTTCGAAAATAAAGAAACAGAGTATGATGCCCCTGACCAAACCAGAGCACTCCCACTAGTGCTGAGTGTACACAGCGTGACCCACAAGGCACTGATGTTTGCTATAGAATAAAAAGTGACCCATGAAACAGGTTTTTCCCTAGTTGGTTTTCAGAAAAAGATCATGTCAGAGCAGAGGTTTTTCTGGCTATATTTTGGGGTTAACTGTAAACTCACCCTAAGGAAGCAAAATGATTGTCTAGGAATCCTCTTACTATCATTTTGTTGCCAACTCTAAAGTGACCTCTCTAATTTTACTTCCCACCTGGAGGGTAAGTCAAAATATGATCTTGATGTAGAAAAGAGATGTAATGAGTAAGCTGAGGAGGGTACTACTTTTATTTTTCAATATAGCTTCAAATTGAAAATGTTTATATTGTTTAGAACGCTATTTTTAAAAACTTTGAAAAAAGATTAGAAAAAATGATATTATCATATTAGCAAAACTTTAGTACTGGGAAAACCATTTTTTCCAGAATCATTCTAAGGATAAAGAAACTGGGGGTCAAAGAAACTAAGCAATTAACCCGAGGATGCAATTCTTCCTGAGCCAGGTCTAAGGCAGAATCAATAGACTTTAAAGAAAATATTCTAAAATGTACTCACCATAAGTTATTTAGTAAAGCATGAAGGATATTCTTCCTTCAAGCCCGAATAACGAGCAGTGTGAATAGAATAGAAATGCCAACAGGACGACAGCTTTCAGTCTCTGAGTCATCAACTCACTCCGCAGGCAGGCCTGGCACACTGGTGTCCAGTCTGCCCACAACCCACTCTAGAGTCTAATTTAAGATTAAACCACAATGAGGATTCACAGTTAAGAAATGAGGAGTTGAGGAGACAAATCTTTAAAAGGTTCTTCCTTCCTACAGGCACTACATATAAAGAAATCCCGAAAAGCAGAGTGACACCAGGAATGTTTTTTTAAGCTCCAAGGAATGCTGGGCTCAGGTGTCATTCAACTTTACTGTTACATCACATATGCCTAGCTCTATGTACAACACTGGTTAATAATTATGTTTACATGGCTCGATACAATTTTTTTTGTTTTGTCAATCCTCACCTGAGGATATTTTTTCCACTTATTTTTTCTTTTAAGAGAGAGAGAGTGGAAGGGAGGAAGGGAAGGCAAGAAAGAGAGGGGGGAGGGGAGAAGAAGAGACGAGAGCAGGGAGAGAGAGGAACATTAATGTGAGAAAGACACATGGATTGGTTGCCTCCCATATACACCCTGATGGGTGGAGATGAAACCTGCAACCCAGATACATGTCCTTGACCTGGAATCAAATCCATGACCCTCCAGGGTCTGGATGCTAATGGACTGATGTTCTAACCACTGAGAAACACCAGCCAAGGCTGACTAAACACAATTTAATCTCTTCACCATGATTCAATTATGGTGGCAGAGAAATCCACCAAGTCAGAAATATTTTCTTAAAAAAATTAGTTTAAATTCTGATATTTAAAAGTTTCTTGCTTATCCATGAAACATGACTTGAAGCCATCAGATGGCCAAGGTTTTACTGTACTGAACATAGAATGAGTTCCAAGTACGGGGCCCTGGGGCTGCCTAGCACAGCATTAGCTCCCGCATGCTTCTGTAATGGATATTTGCTGATATTTATCGTCTAAGCCTAAGCAATGGCACTCACAGTGCTGACTTTGATGTCAAACTAATGAACAAACACCAATGTCACCACACAGTGACTGACTACAACTACATCTTTGAAAATTTACTGAATAGGAATTAAATCAAGATTACATCCATTTCAACTCAGTTTGAACTGCAACTAAAAACTGAAAGCAATTACATGCCTTTCTGTTTTGCCAGAGACATTTATGAAGAGCTCGAGATATTTATCATGGGGTAACATGGACAGACCTCCTCCATATGAAAACAGACTATTCAATGAACAACGCAGTAGCAACGGCCTATATAAAAATAGTCTACCAACTGATCATGTTTTTGAGAAGCAAAGGGAAATAAAATGTTGGGAAAATGAATTGACCCCTCTATTACTGTTTTCTATTACAGTATTTTTATCCTACAGTGTCATGTCTTAGGAACGCAGCTCCATCACACTCAACAATGAAATAATCCAAAAATGAGGAATTCTCAAGCATTTCTATCATACAAACACTGCCTTGCTGTGGATGCAAGATGTAATCTGCCTGCAGCATTAAAATGCAGGTCTGCCAGAATGGAATTCTCCCCATTCACAGAACAAGAGCAGAATAAGGCACTTAAGCTTTAATGGACTACCATGCTACATTAAAAACTCAAGATCCAATTGCAAAGAAGCTATTTCCTAAAGACAGGGAAAATGTTGGCTTAAAGGAGCATGACGACAAAGAATGCAGTTTTGTCTTGTTTTTGGTTGGGAAGTAGGGAGGTTGGGGGAGGGTTCCCTGAATAATGGCAGTGTTATTCCTTAGAAACTACTTGGAAAACACTGGATGATCTAATTCTTCAGAGTCTGACTCCTCGCATTCAACATTATTTCCAGTTGGACCCATTTGGCATTAGGAAGAATTTTCTCTTTTACACCAAGATGTATGTTAGAGGAAGGTATAATCTCATTAGTACACTAAGGCTTTAATAAGCAAATAGTGAGATTCAAAATTCCCAAATAAAAAGCACATTTTATATGTAATAGGAAGTGGGAGACTTCCCTTTACCTTCTCCCAGAGCCCCACATTCCCACGGTGGCCCCAGCATAGCCCCTTTGCCACTGATGCCTACGTGATAAAATACACGCATACAGCCTTCTTGCCCAGGGCTTCCCTCAAGTCTTCAGTAACATTTCAACGTCAATTTCACAACAGCAGAAATTACTCTTCACTTTGTGACATGAAAAGATTTCTCACTCCCTCTCCCTCTGCCACTTTGCACTAACATGTTCTGGAGGAAGATACAAGATCATTACTTTGGTTTCCAAAGCACCATATTTTAGGAGTAAAATGCCAAGGGGAAAGGTAGGCTGATTAAGAAGCAGGCGGCCATTTTTCATGTTAAAGCTTTCTCAGCCTCACCCGGAAACCGAAAAGGAAGCATTTGTCATCTTCAACTAACAAGCTTAATTCCTTTTAGCGGTGAAAATCTCAGCAAACTTTTTCAATCATTAATCTGTCAGTGTCACTGCTCTCTCAGTCCTTGAATGGGCAGCAGTCGTGGATGCCAAGAGGACTATTAGCTGGCAACATGATGGCAACTTCCCAGCTCCTTAGTCCGTTTCTTCACACTCCTTGTTTTCCCTACTGTGGCACTTTTGAACACAAAGGCCAAAAGATATGAATCAAACCATGATCCTGGAGGTGACAAGCAAGAAAAGAAAAAGCATCTGTGATGCTGTCACAGTGACTTGAAGGGTGGCAGCACAGGTGACAACTGTCTGCTCTCATTGTAGTCACTGAGGGGGAGGAAGAACTTCTGAGTCAGAAGACTGCTGTTCCTAACTTGCACATTCACGGAGAGAGGCAAGAAAGTACCTAACCAAGCCAGCAACAGGCTGGGAAAGCTGAGCTGAGTGCCAGGGCAGGGGACCTGCACAGGAGGCGGCAGCCTTCCACAGCAGTGACCACAAGGTTCCAAGACCTATGGACTTCCAAAAGATGCCACTTCATGTGTCTCTGAATAAACCTGGTAACATAGTTACTCGAATGTACAAACTTTCTTTCGATTGTATATTTATTTTACTAAATAAATGCATGGCTCTACATAAAATTCTTCTGATGAAACCAAATGTTTTCAACTAATTAATTAGTTTCCAACTAAATTTCTAACTGAACAAGTTCACTGTGAGTTATAAATTACCTCAGAATAAATGGACATACCAAGGTACTTATCATTTACTTTGCATGGCCAGCCTATGATCTGCCCTTGAATCTCTCCCACTCTGCTTGGCCATATCAGAGTCAAGCATTCTGGTGAACAGAAATTAATTATCTTACAAAGCAGCAAATTCCATTTTAAGGATGCCTCTAAAAGTTAACGTTCTTCCTATGCTGAGCCAAAACCTCAGTGATTTTTAGTTCTAATTCTGCCTTGTGGAGCTACATAGAATACTTTCATTTAGTCTGAGTTATTACTCACCTTTAGACGCTCGATGGCTTCTTCTCCTCCAGGTGTAGACATGATCCTCTCCTGAATACTGGTCACAGATGTTAAGCCCACCTGACTATTGAGTGAGCAGGAAGATGAAGATGAAGTAAGGGACCCCATGGATGCTGTGGAAAAATTGCCAGGGCGTTGATTCTCAGAGGCTAGCAAGTACCTATGCTTATTGTTCTGAAAATCTTTCAGATCTAGGAGACAGACAGACAGAAGGGAAGGCAGAAAAAGTACAAGAAAGGGAAAGGAACAGAGAAAGAGAGAAAAAACAAAAACAGGAAGGAACACCCGTGTAAGAAAGGAAAGCATTAAAGTGCCAGGACAAAGACATCTTATAATACAAAAATAAGCTGTACCTGTTCTAGATGGCAGTTCTAAAACATGTCTGTCTTTAACACTGGTATCCTAGAGGTTAAGAACCAATTCTGAATTTAGAAACTAAAAAATTACATCATGATTGACATTTTATCAGGTCGGGCCTCAAAGGATAATGCTTAGGCATTCTCCTTTCTATTCCTTCTGTGGCTCCAAATCTACAATGCCTTAGATTTATACTACTCGTAAATCCCAGTAGTTTGTCACAGTAAGGGAAAAAATATGGTCACTTATTTATCAATACTAGTACATATCAGCTAGGCCCAGTGTTTTATAGTATTCAGCAAAAATTCCCGCAAAAATGTCACAGTTAAAACAAAAATATGAATACTTAGTAATGTCCTTTGTTTAGGAACATTTCAATATCCTAAAAAGAATTTTTTAAATACATCATTTTTTAAAAATAGGAGAGGTAAACTGTAGAAATGACAGGAATTTTGTCTAAGTCCTGGTTCAGAACTTAGGGCTGATTGCTTGCCTGAACCGGGAAGAACAATTAGCAAATGGAGGTTTACATTAATCTGTTAGAGCACACAACAATTAAGGCTGAGTATTTGCTGAGTAAGGCTCTCACTTTTCCTAAAAGTATGACCAAGAGTCATTGTAAGCCAAGTTCCCATATGAAATGCAAGTTTTAAGGACACACTTTCATTTACTAAAGTTTTCAACAGAGCTATAGATTTTCCTTTTAAACTTAATTTTGGCAAACAAGCCACAAACAACAAAGTTCAATAATTTGCTGTTTGTACTTTTCTTCATTAATCATCCTTCTCAAATAGACACCAGAGAAAAACCATAGGTATTGGTGCATTCCAATTTTAAAATTAGCTCATTTTTAAATTTAAGAAAATCTACATTGCTTAAAATTCATATAAAAACTAAGTTTTCCTTAAAGGATATGAGTCAATACAAAGAGTCAGAAAAAAACAATGTAATTTCTTTCTGGCCTATTCATGTCTAATTAATCAAAGCCAGTTCTTGAAACCCCTTAAAACTAGTGGTTGCTTCAAGACAGTTTGAAAACCACCATCTGCAAATATAGAACATAGGAACACAAGCAAGTTTTAAAAGGAGGATAGGAACTGCAGCAGAAGAACCAGCCATCAGGTGATGGCAGCAAGGTGGGAAGAGTAGGAAGGACAGTGTTAGATAGTCCAACGGACACATGCAGGCCCTAAAAGGAATTGAGTATCACAGATCGAAATGGAAATTCAGAAGCGGTCAGGGCTGCTTTCCTGCGCGATACAGAATTAAAATCTAAGTCATGCACAGTTTTCAGGGAGAAGCCACAGCTGCTCAGGAAAGAGTGAGGCCACAGCTGGCAGCCCCTCTGAGCACAGAAGCGAGAACAAGAGGTGTTTTTCCCACCCAGTGTCGCTCAGCTTTGGAAATCTCAGACAGAGCTGTCCAGTCCAAGAGTCACTCTGAGTTAGAACGTTTAGTGTCCTCAAGGCCTAACTTTGTCACAGCAGCCAGAGCTGTATTTGGTTTCTCCTATGGATTTCCTCACTCTCTGTTAAGCCAACAAATCAATAATTCCTTGATAAACTATCTTAAAAGGGTAAGAAATTATTTTCTCACCAACTTAGTAACACATATGGGAAGATTAATGTGTGATCCTTTAAAAAATATCCTCATTTCAAGCACAAATTTTATTCACGTAAGTTTTTAAAATTTAATTTGCAATTCATGAAGAAGAAAAGTTTACCTAACTATCAAACAAACTGAGGCCCCAAGATAGGAAGCCAATTCAGCCTAATCCAGGGGGAATGCTAACCCAACAGTCACAGAGCTGCTCAATCACAGAGACTTCCCAACTGGAAGTGACTGTTTTTAATTAATTATATATACACTGAGGCTCAGAATTACACAGCTAAGTAAAAAGGGTTTTTCTACTAAATAATCATATTTGGAGGACATCAAGAGCAAAAAAGGTGTAATCATGATTAAAAGCTAGGGCTCTGAGTTACACTACCCAAACTGACCACACAGAAACCGTTGGATCTCAGCAGCCAACTAACCACTACTGGTAACAGTGTCCTCGTTGGTAAAATGGACATAATGGAACTTTTTGAGTTACTGACAGGATTGAGATAACATATCCAAGGTACTAGAACAGGGTCTGACACATTATATACACTCCATAGCGTGAGCTGCTGTCATTGCTATTATCATCTACTAGGGGCCCGGTGCACAAAAATTTGTGCACTCGGGGTGGAGGGAGTCCCTCAGCCCAACCTGTGCCCCCCCTCAGTCTGGGACCCCTCAGTGGATGTCCTATGATGGCCCCAGTCTGCCAGGCGCCTTTTGTGTGTGTGTGTGTGTCGCCACTGGGGACCTGCCCCTAGCTGCATCTGAGGCTCAGAGCAGTCCTCCTGTGTGTGTCTACCTGCCGGGAGCCTGCCCCAGGCACACCGTGGAGACTTGGAGCAGGCACCCTCTCTATGTTGATCTCTCAGACTCTTGCCCTCCCCTGCATGTTGTTCTCTTTTTTGAGCGTGGCCAGGGCTGGCTGCGGCCTGCCTCCCAAGCTTGCCTACTGCCCATCTTCCTCCAGCCACCAGAAAGCAGGGAAAACCCCACCTCGTGGTCAGGCCAGCCTTTTCCTGCTCCCTGATCCCCGGAAGGGACCTGGGAAGCCGCCAAGCAGGCCACCAACTCTTTCCCACTCACCCGTCCCCTGCTGCCTTCCCTTCCCACTTCCCGGTGCCGCCAAGGGGTCTGGAGAGCTGCCAAGCAGGACCCCGGCCCCTGCAGCCTTGCTTTCCCGCTCCCCGATGCCCCGCAAAGGGCCTGGGCAGCCACCAAGCAGGCCGCCAACCCTGCCGCCTCTTACCTGCTTCCCGGTGCCCTCCAACCCTGCCGCCTCTTTCCCATCACGGGTCCTGGGTCCTGCGCTGTCCCGCCCTGCAGCCGCTCTGTGCACTCGGGAGGTCCCTCAGCCCGGCCTGTGCCCTCTCGCAGTCTGGGAACCCTCGGGGGACGTCCACCTGCTGGCGTGCCTGACCAGCCTGGGTGAGGGGCTTTCAGGCTGCCCACAGCTCCCAATGACCAACGTCCCAGCAAGGCTGGCTGGACGCAGGTTTCTGTTCCTTTAAGCTGAGGTGGGCTGAGGTAACGAAACCTCCTCTGCTTCACCTCGCAGCAGTGCAGCGTCTATAATGAGACTTTGTTACTCTTAGTAAGGCAGGCCAGGCCTGTTCCCTTCAGCTCCTGAGGATTCTATGATTGTTACATTATTGAAACATGTTTCGGAGCCTGCCCGCCAAGGGCCGAAAACAGTATCGCTTTCGCTCCTGCTGCAAAGGACGCTGCCTAAACGTTTACTCAGGTCCGTGAGTGGCGGCCGCCATGTTGGCTGGGCTAATTTGCATACAGCCGCTCTGATTGGCTGGT
>PVJC01007961.1:0-39511 GCA_004026665.1 Murina feae
TTCCAAACCTTTGGTTCCTTCTTTTTTTTCTTACTGTATAATCAAGGACCAGGTGTTATCCATCACAATTCAGGCTCTCTTCATTGCTAACCTATCTCCATATTCTCTTATCTCTCCCAGTCTTCAACCTCCTTATCTATTCTGCATATCTCAGCTAAATTGATTGTTACAACATTCTATTTTAATTGTCACTCACCTATTAACAATTGTACAACAATTTCTTTTTTAAAAAATATATTTGTATTGATTTCAGAGAGGAAGGGAGAGAGCGAGATATAAACATCAATGATGAGAGAGAGGCATCCATCGGCTGCCTCCTAAACACCCCCCAAAGCCTACAACCCAAGCATATGCCCTAACCAGGAACCGAGACATGAACTCCTGGTTCACAGGTTGGTGCTCAACCACTGAGCCAGCCAGCTGGGTTGCATTGACTTCTTTAATGTACCTGATAATTTCAAACTCCACACCCTTCCCCCACGTTACCTCAATTTACCCAACATTATTTCATTGCATTTTTCCCAAACCATCTTCAATCTAGTGTGTCTTCTCTTTCTTAATTTCAGAGTCTATGAAAATAGGAATTCTGTCTCATTGCTTTACAGCCCTGGTACCAAGCACAGTGTCCGGCACATGACAACCCGGGAGTGTTGAATGAATGTTCCCCCTGAACATCACTGATTTTATTTACACTTCTGTTACTTTATTTATATACTCCTTCTACCTAGCATGCCCTTACCTATCCTACTTATTTGCTATAGGTTTAGCTTCTCTCCAAACTGTCCTAAGCTTAAAGACCTCTTCCTTCATTTGTATTCATCACACTAAAAATCCATACTATCCATCTATCCCTGCCTCCATGTACCAAATTGACATGAAATTAGCCACAATATTGATTCTGGAGACCGTTAGAACATGACATATATTTAAATATGCCCAGTTTATAACAGCCTTTTCCATAGCTCACAGCTATCCTTTCACATATTTCTTATTATTTTTGCCTTGGGATTTGTCCACAATTACAAGAGTAGTAATTTTTAAGATCCAGAGCAACAATCTAATTTCTAAATATATAAGTTTAAGTCCAAGGCTCTAAATTTATAAGGCTTTCTTAAGAAATGTCAGTTGAGCCCTAACCGGTTTGTCTCAGTGGATAGAATGCAGGCCTGTGGACTGAAAGGTCCCGGGTTCGATTCTGGTCAAGGGCATGTACCTTGGTTGTAGGCACATCCCCACTAGGTGGTCTGCAGGAGGCAGCTGAATTGATGTTTCTCTCTCATCAATGTTTCTAATTCTCTATCCCTCTCCCTTCTCCTCTGTAAAAAAAAAAAAAAATCAATAAAATACATTTTAAAAAAAAGAAAAGAAATGTCAGTTGAGTTGTGTAATATAAGATTTTATTCTAAAATCTATTTGTCACCAACAGACATATGAAAGATATTCAACATCACTAATAACCAGAAAAATGCAAATAAAAATCACATTGAGATACCACCTCACACCTGTCAGAATAGCTATCATCAAAAAGTCAACAAACAACAAATGTTGGCAAGGATGTAGAGAAAAGGGAATCTTCATTCACTACTGGTGTGAATGTAAGTTGGCACAGCAACTCTGGGAAATTCCTCAAAAAATTAAGACTAGAGTAACCACATAACTCAGCAGTTCCACTTCTGAGTATTTATCCAAAGAAACAAAACCCCTAACTCAAAATAATATATGCACCTCTATGTTTATTGCAGCATTATTTACAACAACCAAGACATAGAAGCAATCTAGGTGCCCACTGATAGATGAATAAGTAAAGATGTAATATATAATGGAATATTACTCATCCATAATAACAAAAGAAATCTTGTCATTTGTGACAATGTTTATGGATCAAGAGGGTATTATGCAAAGTGAAATAAGTCAGATAGAAAATGACAAGTACCAAATGATTTCACTCATATGTGGAATTAAAACCAAATCAAAACAAAACAAGACATAAATAAACTCACAGATACAGAGAACAAAAGAATAGTTGCCAGAGGGGAGGGAAGAAGATAGGTTAAAAAGGTGAAAGGGAGTAAGAGGTACAAACATCCAATAATAAAATAAATATTCATGGGGATCTAATTTACAGCACACAAATATAGCAAATAATAGGGTAAAAACTTTGTATGGCCTGGCAGGTGTGGCTCAGTGGTCGAGTGTCAATCTATATGAACCAGCAGGTCTGGTTCAATTTCCAGTCAGGGTGCATTCCCAGTTGCAGGCTCAATCCCCAGTATGGTGCATGCAGGAGGCAGCCAGTCAATGATTCTCTCTCATCACTGAGGTTTCTACCTCTCTCTCTCTCTCTCTCTCTCTCTCTCTCTCTCTCTCTCTCTCTCAATGAAATCAATAAAATATATTTTCAAATAATAATAATAATAATTTTAAAACAAACATTGTATGGTATCAAATGGTTACTAGACTTACAGTGGTGATCACATCATCCTATCTAATAAAAGAGTAATATGCAAATTAGGTGTCACTCCATCACAAAGATACCCGTCCCCATAGCCACACGATGGTAGCACCCATAGCCACAAGATGGTGGTGCACAGTCTGGCTCAGCCCCACCACTGAAATGGTCAGGCTTGTTAGCCAGGCAGGTAACAGGGGAGGCGGGGGCCCAAGGGGTGGAACAGATGATCAGAGGGGGCAGGGACAAGGCTGGAGATAGCAGGGGCCTGGGCACAAATGGAGCTGACAAAGCAGGGGTTTGGGGGTCCTCTTCACAGGCCTGTAGCCTTGACCACATGCTGCAGTGGGGCAAGGGTGAAGCTGATGATGGCAGGGGCCTGGGGGTGTCTCCTGCCCAGGACTGTAGGCTTGGCCACAGGCTGCAATGGGGCAGAGGTGGAGCTGGCGATGGCAGGGGCTTGGAGGGTCCTCTGCCCAGGCCTGTAGCCTTGGCCAGAGGCTGTAGTGGGGCAAGGGTGGAGCCTGAGATCAGAGAGGCCTGGGGTCTCCTGCCCAGGCCTGCAGCCTTGGCCAGAGGCTGCCAGTGGAGCAAGGGCAGAGCCATAGATGGCCAGGGCAGGATCAGTGTCAGTGATCACAGAGGCCTGGGCTCTGTGAAGCTGATATCAGAAGGGCTTGGGGGTCTTCTGCCCAGGCCTGCAGCCTCAGACAGAGCCTGCAGGCTTGGGCAGGGGCAGAGCCAGTGATTGCAGAGGTCTGGAGGTCACCTGCCCAGGCCTGCATCCCTGCCCAGAGATTATAGGCCTGGGCAGGGATGGAGCTGGGATTGAGGGGCAGACGTGGAGCCAGTGATCAGAGTGAACTACAGAGGAAACACCTTTTCTTACCACTCATTGGCTAAGCTCCCTGTATGCCACTGATAATATTCTTAGTAACTTGGGTAGTAAGAATCCAAAAAGACGATCTAAGGTTTTCCCACCACACTCCAAGAGAAAAAAAATGAAGGTCCACTGCTGGAGGGCTAAGAATGGCATATCCTGCCCTAGCTGGTTTGGCTCAGTGCATAATGCCTCAGCCTGCTGACTTCAGGGTCTGGGTTAACTTCTGACCAAGGGCATGTACCTAGGTTGCAGGCTCCTCCCTGGCAGGGGCGCAGGTCAGGACATATGCAGGAGGCAACCAATCAAAGTGTTCCTCTCACTTTGATGTTTCTCTCTGTTTTTCCCTTCTCTTCCACATTCTCTAAAAATCAATGGAAACATATCCTCAGGTGAGGATGAAAGAAAGAAAGAAAGAAAGAAAGAAAGAAAGAAAGAAAGAAAGAAAGAAAGAAAGAAAGAAAGAAAGGTCATATCTTATGAAAGATGCATCTTGAAAATGCCTAAAGAAAGTTGTCATTTTTTCATGGTGAAGGGACTGGAGTCCGTGTTGATGAAAACACCTTGGTGGCTGCGGTGACTGGCAGTGGCTATAGCAGCAGGGTGATGGGGCTGGTGGCTTCCCCTGATTAGCCTGGTCACCTCCCACAAAGGGAGGCCAGACTGTGGCTTAGGCCCGCTCCCCAAGGGTTTCAGGGAATGGGCCTAAGCCATCAGTAGGACAACCCCTGAGGGCTCCCAATATGTGAGAGAGGGCAGGCTGGGCTGAGGAACCTCCCCACCCCCAGTGCACAAATTTTGCATACCAGGCCTCTAGTAAGATATATAAATGTCATATCACTATGTTGTATACCTGAAACAAATATATTTCCTCAGCTATCTATACTAATAAAAGCCTAGGAGGCCCTTGAGTATGATGTCATCACAAGATGGCCCCCACAAGATGGCCCCCACAAGATGGCTGCACGCACAGCAGAGGCAGGGCCTAGCAGCTGCTTTATGTGGCGAGGCCTGGGGGCCCCACGGCTCCGTGCAGTGCAGAGGAGGCCAGTCCCAGCTTCTCTGCCACCTCTCACAGAGAAGGCGGGTCCTGTAGAAGAGGTGGATAGGGGAGGACAATTGTGGGCAATCAGGCCAGCAGGGGAGGGTAGTAGGGGGTGATTGGACCAACAGGAGAATAGTTGGGGTGATCAGGCTGTCAGGAGAGCAGTTAGGCGTTAATCAGGCTGGCAGGGGAGTGGTTAGGAGGCAATTATGCTGGCAGGGAGAAGCAGTTAGGTACAATCAGGCAGGCAGGCAGGTGAGTGGTTAGGAGTGGTTAGGAGCAGGCCTGGCTGAGGGACAACCCCACCCCTGCACAAATTTCACGCACTTTGCCTCTAGTACTTTAATTAATAAATGTTAAAAACACAAACAAACAAATTATATGGCCGGTGTGGTTCAGTTGGCTGGAGTGTCATCCAGTACAGTGAAAGGTTGTGGTTTTGATTCCCAGTCAGGGCATATATCTAGGTTTCAGGTTCAAGCCCAACTCTCCTCCCTTTCTTTAAAATCAATAAACATGTCAGTGGATGATAATTTAAAAATATGTTTTTGGTAAATTAAAAGTTTAAATTATTCTAATAGAAAAAGAAGGAGGAGTTGGAGGGAAAAAATAGAAATTACTCAGCAGAGAAAAGGATCACTTGAACAAAACCTAAAACTTATAACCTATCCTTTCAATGCTTGTGAACAAAATCCTGGAGACAATACGGACATCCCTGGAAACCAACTCTTACAACACTTGTGTGCTGAGCAGTTTACTAACTGTCTTACAAGGACAGACTATTAAATCAGGAATTTTGCCAACCAGGTGTAAATCTACTAACAGCTTCCAATCACCCATTGTACACACACCTGGAAATCGGGAAATGATGCAAATCAAGACTTTTTTTTAGAGTTTTTCAGCACATTACTGATGTTTGCATATTTATAGATGTAAAGGAAGAAGAAGAGACAGAGGACAGTAATAATTACAATAGTGATGAATAATCCTATATAATAAAAGGGAAATATGCAAATTATCCCCTCAACCAGGAGTTCGACTGGAGTGTGACCAGGGGAAACGGCCAGCCCGCCAAACGTCTGTGGCCCCTTTCCCTGGCAGGCCCTGCCCCTGATCCTCCCCTAAACCCTAATCAGGGCTGGCTGACCCTACCCCACCTGTGCATGAATTCATGCACCAGGCCTCTAGTGTTTGATAAAGAGACACACACATTTAGAACTCATTATGCTCCAAGACTTGTTCTAAGCACTCAACATATTTTCAGCGGTGTATTAGAGATGGCTAGCACCAGCCTGCAAAAGGTGATTATGCATAACTCTTCCCAACTCCGCATTCAGTGACTTTACGCTGGTAGTTTAAAATCAGACATGGTGCCCTGGCCGGTTTGGCTCAGTGGATAGAGCGTCAGCCTGTGGACTCAAGGGTCCCAGGTTCGTTTCCGGTCAAGGGTATGTACCTTGGTTGTGGACACATCCCCAGTGGGGAATGTGCAGGAGGCAGTGATCGATGTTTCTCTCTCATCGATGTTTCTTTTAAAAATCAGACATGGTGTAAGTACTTACACCATGAAAAGTGGCAAATACTACGAATGAGGACTTTTCACCCAGAGAACCAGTCATTAAACATCACTGGTATTAAGCCAGACTTTTATAAGACAGTCCTCACTATTGGTCTCCTAATATATTATTCTGTGTTGTTTCATCAGCAGTAAACCTATGTTTGAACAGAGGGAGGGGAAAGAAAAAGATCCGATTGCAAAAAAGTAAGGCAAGACTTGTCTATAATAGATACAACTGTGAGAATAGAAGGCCTCAGAAATCATTGCAGTACCTTTCCTCCACCATATGAGCTTCTGGGAAAAGTTGGCAGCATATTCTTGTCATCATGCTCACCATCATTCTTGCCCTCTCCATGAAAACAGTTCAATCACTTTACTTTAGCTTCTGAGAAACACTGGCTATTTCTGATCAGACAACACTTTTAGCCATCAATAAGTAGATATTTCTTAAACCCAGACAACCAGCTACAAAATATGACCTTGGACAAGTTCAAAAAAAATATTCCAGTACTAGCGAATCAGGGGAAATGGTGGGATAAATGAGAGAGAACCAAAATAAAAAATGAGATTAGAACTGCTCCTAAGATGAGTGAGTTCTGTAAGAGTCAAGTTGCCATTATTTTCACAGGTTCCGCTGATGATTTGAAGTGACAACACAGTGCCTCTGTTTGCCACTCTTCCTTCCTCCCCTAACAATTCTCAGTGGAACCCTGAGAGTAATCTGGGCTAGTTCATGAAAGAAAAATTATGACAAGAATCCCTTGTCATGTCTCCACAAAAGGATAAAATTTCTCCCCTTTGAGGCTCAGAAGCAAAAGCTGGTTTCAAGGCAAGTTTACGCTTTGCTCAGGGGAAGAACTGCCCAGTAATTTAGATAATCTTTAAAATTTGCTAACAGAAATAAAAATCCAAAAACTGGAAAAAAGAAAATGAAAACAATAACAGATGATAAATTATCTGTTCTAAGCAGCCACTGCTGGGTCTTGAGAGCAGGAAAGGAAGGTGTACCACCTTATCAGAAAGTGTCTTCCCTAAGTTTCAATGGCCTTCCGGGTGCTCTACTTAGCTAGCCATGGGCCATTGTTTTTACTTTGTAAATTTAAATTAGCATCTGCTGCCATTCTCTTAGAAACAAAGACTTCAGCTCTATGTTTCATTTTGAACACCCATTGGTCTGGAATAAATTAAATCACGAATGAAGTATTATTTAAAGGTTGATAATCTTCATGCAACATCACTCCAGCAATGAAACTAAAACCCCTTGAACAAAATTCTGCTGTATAGCCAGGAGTGCCACGGTTAGGTTCCAGTTTTATAAAATTCTCCTGCATTTGTAACTTTAAATGCCTTTAGGCATGTTTTTCAAGGTGGTATTGTATAAACTATACAGCGCTGAACATGAAGTGATTAGATAATGAAACCTTGCTGCTGCTGTGTGTGCACATGTGTGTGGTGTGTGTGTGTGCATGCGCATGTGCGTAGGGGAGGGAGATGATAGCGCTCCATGGGAAGTCCTGCCACAGTTCTGCCCAAATTGGGGAAGAGAAGGAAGTCTCTTCTCTTTTCCACTCTATCATCAAAAAAGAAGCAACTCCTCTGTTCCAACGGGGTTTTCAAGTCCTCATCCCAAAGGAAACACTGATTCCACTGAGAAATTTCAGTAGCAGGTGAGATCACAGAGCCTAAGGCACACATGCTAGGAAGAAATTCTGAGTGATGCCCATGGTCAACAGCTTAGCTCCCTTGTGTGACATTTACTAGGTGTTCTGGTTAATAATGCTGATTTTTTTTCAATATACGCTTGGATATGTATGCTATTTTGTTATATTGACAACAAGCTTCAAAACTTCATATGTCAAATTTTCTAAAGGTGTTAACATCATAGATATTTTTACGCTTAAATATGTTGAATTTTGTGGCAAAAGAGGAGCATTTGTGAGAAGTTTTAATTCATTACTTTAGTTTGAATAAAAGTGCTAGCAATGGATATTACTTTGAATAACGCACTTTTGATGCTTCTCTTGAAATTATCATGTTTTCTGTTATTACAAAATCTGCATTACTAACCAGTTAATGACTAATCTGCAAAATTAAGCAGTTAATAATCAATCAATCTGAATAATCGCTTAATATTTGATCCACATAATTAACCAGTTGACACCTTTAACAGGTTAATAATGCAGATTGATTATTAATTGGTTAATTATGAGGATTGATTGTTAACTAGTTAATTATGCATATTGATCATTAACCGGTTAATTATGCGGATTGATCATTAATGGTTAGTAATGTAGATTTTGTTATCAAAGAAAGCAAGATGATTTCAAGAGAAAAATCAAAAGTGCTTTATTCAAAGTAAAGTCCATCACTAGCTACACATTTCCCCCATCTTTCAAGTAGTTTGTGAATACCATTCCAACAGAACTTTCTTGTTTTGAGGCAAACTACTCAGAGACCAAATTTTTCACTTCTTTGTATGTTTTGAAGTGCTCCTCAGAAATTGTGTGTGCCATCGGTCAGAACAAGTGGTAATCTGAAGGAGCGAGGTCTGGTGAATACAGCAGTTGAGTTAATACTTCCCAGGCAAGATCTTTTAACATGTCTTTAACTGGTTTTGAGTGTGTGATGGTGCATCATCATGAATCAAAATTACTTTGTCATGTCTTCTGGCACATTCTGGTCATTTCACAATCAAAGCGTGGTTCAAATTGATTATTTGTTGTCAGTAGCAATCAGTATTAACGGTTTCACCTGGTTTTAGAAGCTCATAATACACCCACCGTCCTGATCCCACCAAACACAGAGCATTGTCTTCTTTCCAAAGCAATTTGGCCTTGCAGTTGACATTGATGGTTGACCTGGATCAACCCATGATTTTGTACATTTGGGATTCTCAAAATAAATCCACTTTTCATCGCCAGTCACAATTCGGTGCAAAAAAGGCTTTCTTTCATGCCCTCGAAGTAACATTTACTGATGACTTTTCGGTTTTCCATTTGTCTTTCATTCAATTGATGTGGCACCCATTTTCCTTTAAAATCTTTCCTGTTGCTTGTAAATAATTGAAAATTGTTTGCTGAGCAACGTTTAATCTTTCTGCAAGTTGTTTTTGAGTTTGACATGCTTCTTCACCCAATAATGCTTGTAATTGTTGGTCTTCAAACTTTTTTGGTTGATCTGGAAGTTCTTTGTCTTTCACATCAAAATCATCACTTTTAAAGCATTTAAATCAGCATTCACAAGTATCTTGAGATGGAGCATGTTCACCATAAACTTCCTGAAGTATATGATAACTTTTTCTTCAAATAAAGTGACTACACAATAAACCCTTAAATGGATTGGGGCAGGAGAGGATAGTGTCCCATAGTAAGTGTCGTGGTCCTGCCTAAATAGGGGGAGAAGAAGTGAGACTCTTTTCTCTTTTCTCTCCAACATCAAATAAGAAGCAACTAATCTGCTTAAAGTTACAAATGCTACAGGATTTTATTAAGCTGGAACCTAACCATGGCACTCTTGACTATATAGCAGAATTTTGTTCAAGGGGTTTTAGTTTCATTGCTGGAGTAATGTTGCATGAAGATCATCAACCTTTATATAATACTCCATTTATGACTTAAATTTAGTTCAAGAACATTGGGTGTATAGCAAGCACTAATGTTTTACTCGCTGAATGTTCAGAAATATATGAAAAGTAGCCACTGAGGAAAGCTTCAGGGTGATTGAATAGTTCTGGATTCCAAGGAAATAGACAAGCCCATTGTGTCAGAAACAAAACAGAGGCAGATCTATATATGTGTATGTGTGTGTGTGTGTGTGTGTGTGTGTTTTGATTGGTTTTCAAGAAGAAGGGAGAGGGAGAGAGAGAGCTAGAAACATCAATGAGAAATAATCATTGATTGGCTCCCTCTTGCATGCCCCCTACTGGGGATCAAGCCTGCAACTGGGACACCTTTCTTGACCAGGAATTGAACCTGTGATCTCTTGGTTCATGAAGCAACACTCAACCACTGAGCCACACTGGCTGGCAAGGCAGATCTTTTTGTGAGTATGCTGAGAATTGCTAAGGAAGATGAGACCAAGAAGGAAGGTTACTGCCAGACTAAAAATAATTGTGGCATCAACAAATGAGTAAACAGTTTGAGGAACCTGTGATATATATAGATACAGATACACACACAAGTTCTGATACAGGAAGAATTGAAACAAAGGTATGACTATTGTCATCAATCAATTAGTTAAAAAATAATATGACAAGTCCACTATTGTTTCTAGTTCAGTTTCATGTACAGAGTAAAAGTAAGAAAATATTTATGAGAGTCAATTGCCATGTTTCCATCAATGATATCATCTTTGATCTTTATTCCAAAATAGCACAGAAGTGATTATTATAATAAAAAAAGACACCATAGAGTTTTATAAAAATTTAAATAGTTTCTTATGTGTTATTAATTTCATAATACCCTTGTGATAAAAGCAGACTCTCAGGGCAGATACAGTATTATTTAGGAGGAAGAGGGAAAGAGAAAGTAGAAAGAAAAGGAGAGAGAGAGAGAGAGGGAGGGAGAGAGAGAGAGAGAGAGAAAGGAAGGGAGGGAGGGAGGGAGGGAGGAAGGAAGGAAGGAAGGAAGGAAGGAAGGAAGGAAGGAAGGAAGGAAGGAAGGAAAAAAGAAAGGAGAAAGAGGAAAGGAAGAAAGGAGAGAGAAGAGGAAATGAAAGATCAATCTTAATCTTAAAATTATCTCCTAATGTCTCCTAATAAGTGTTTCAAGGATTAAGAGCCACATTGTTCTTTGGACTCCCCAATAATATTGTTCTACACATTCTAAGTAGTATTCTCATCATCGCCAATCTTAGCTATAAATTGTGTTTTTTTTATAAACTAATATACATAGTTGAGGAACTTCAGAGAAAGCAACACTAAGAGCACAGTACAACACAAAGTCATGAAAGTTAGGTAAGAAAGCAAGAAACAAGCACTAACTTTCCCTATAGGCCTCCTAATCTTTCTCCATGAGGCACTCCAATCAAGCCGTAAGCTCACATTAAAAATGGGGTGTGTGAAAGGGGAGTTCTTAGAGACCAGCCTAGGGAAGGGAAATCCCTCCCATTTTGTCCTCAGTTCAACTCCCAAGATTCCCAGCCTCACCGTGTGAGTCATACTGCAATTGCCTACGATATGATATGATATGCATCTGCACAGACGCCTTTGGCTCCAGCAAGGCATTTCAAGCTCCTGCCTGCCTGTAATGAGGGGGTAGATCAGTGCAGCCATGTGACCGGCAGCCAGGGGAACAGTAGTGCTCTTGGCTCATTTTCTGTTTCAAGGCTTTCTACTGTAAAGAAAGTTGGCCTCTGTGTATTAAGGGAAATTCAACTCTTGCATCCCTTTCTTGAATTTGATCTCTTTGTTTCCATTTTAATACGTTGTGGGAAGTTTCCTGTGAATATGTAAACAAGCTTTGTGTTTATTTTAATCAATTTTCCCTCCTGTTTCCAGGCTCTAGACAGCCCCTGCCCTCACTCAAATTCTGGTGGTCAGAGTAGAGCACAACCAAGTTGTAACCCAAGTCTCTCCTTTTGTAAGAGGATGTGGTGGGAGAAACTAAAAGGATGACATTTCCTAAAGCAGCGGAGACTCCTATTAACTGGCTAATGAATGCCTCAATAAAAAATTAGTCAACTGAACAAGTTGAAAAACAAAAATCTTCGAGGTGAGTCAGTTATAGCTTTGAAACCTAAACACCCACCCAAGAATCTCTCCCTTCCCTGTTAATCCTGAGTGCTGTTCATCTACTTCGCCTCTCAGCGAAGCACCTTAAAAATGTTGCCATATTCACTGTCTCTGCTCCCTTTCACCTGATCTGTTAACTCACTGTAATCTGGCATCTGTCCTTACTACCTTACTAAAATTTACAAAGACTAGGGTCAAAATGACCTTCCTGATCAATACAGAGAATGTGACTTGGTGCGGATTTTATTGGATTTTTCCAGGGTATTTAAAGATGATAGTCACCTTCTTCTTTGAGAAATTTCTTTTCTTCTGTTTTCAATTAGACCACTCTTGCCTGGTTCTGTTACATCTCAGATCCGTTCTCTTTTTTTTTTATTAATTAAATCTTTATTGTTGAAAGTATTACATTTGTCCCCCTTTCTCCACACCCCCCCATTGGCCTCTTCTGGCCCGCCCAGGCTCCGATCCATTCTTAGTCTTCTTTTCTGAAATCTCTTCCCCTGTCCTTTTTAAAAACAGATGTTCTTCTTTGATTATCTTATTTATTCTTATGTTTTCAATACACCTCTACATAATTTTTATATCTATACCCCTAGCCTTGACTTTCTTCCTAAGTCCACACTTTCCCCTTCCCATCTTGCTTGTAGCCAGCCATGGTCATTATGGACAATTCCAATGCAGTTTCTGCTGCCAAAGTCCCACCTCACACACCTGCTGCTTCATGTTTTTCTGTGTTCTGCCCAAGGGCATTCTACAATGCCATTGGAGCTGGCTTAAACAAAAGCAACCAACAATGGAGGAGTCCGTAGACAAATGCTCCAGACACCCATATTTCAGAGACTAATTCTTGGAGGCATTCTTTGTTTTTATCAAAAGCCTTTTGTTACTCAGACCACTGATCTCATTAAAAGACCCTTACACTGGATCTTCCTCCACTGCTATTTCACTCTTCTTGTTTGGCCATTTATGCTTTGTGGGATCACATTCCAAATAAACTAAATAAACCACCTGTACCCAAGTTTCTGTCTCAGGCACTGTTTTGAAGGAAACCCAAAAGCATTTGTTACCAGGAACAGTTCTGGAAAGCAGACCCTCAGAATGAGATTCTATAGCTGGGTTATCTTTATTTAGTTGATACCCATAATCCAATTACTAGTGGCAAGCAAAATGTTATAAAACCTAGCATTCTGTAACATTCAATTGTGAAGACTCTCACCCATGGTGGATGTGAGGAAGTATAAGGGAAAGGGAAATCATTGGACTGCAGGATATGGGGCAATGGTAATGATGCCATCATTACCTGAAGATCTTGTGAAGACCTCACCTGAGGTCTGAGATAGATGCCTAGCCAGATGATGTTACCTCCTTATGACCCACCATCACCTCCCCTTATAGTATACAAACCAGTAACTAAAGTCATGGCTACGCTTTTACTGAGTTAAGAAATGCAGTCCTTCCTCCAAAAGAAAATAGCTTTATTACAGAAAATGTAGTACTGGCTTATATGTACTGTCAGGAATTGAAAAAAAATATATGTGTGAGTGGATTTTGATAATTAAGATGAGGAGGCAGTATATAAACCTGAATAAGGGAGATCCATTGACATTGAAGTATTCTTCCATGACTCAGGATTTAATGTCTCAACAAAAACACCAGAAACCAATCCTAACCCAAAGCTGGGTTGCCTCCTTGAAACTCAGTCACCATTATAGCCTCTAGTTAAAAAGGTGGAGCTACCAGAGCTGCCTTGGCAGAATATTGGGGAAGGATTTGGTAGGCTTGGGGTAGTGACCAAGAAAACTCATCCTAACCATGCTTTGTAGGAGGGCCCAAAGCATACCCCTTTTAATAAGACAAGAAGGAATAAACCTTTTAGGAAATTCCATTATATCTTTGAGAATTTCAGTGCTAATTCTTCTCTGTAGGCCAGGGGATATAGTAGGAAATGATGCCACAATGGAACTCATTTCTTTTGTAAGAATGGGTATGATAGAATTTTTAAAAATCAGATACTAGGTGATAACATTTAATAGTCAGAGGCAAGATGGGAGTGATTACTCACAATGGGCATTAAATCCAAAATGGCAATCAGAGGACCTTGGCCATGGTGTTCCTAAGGGTAAGATAGATCAATGGCAGGCAAGCAGAAGGCTGATGTCAACTTCACAGGGGAAAATCAACATTTTTCAACCAGCTTTAAGATGGGAGCCTATCCTCAAACAAAGAGCCTTTATTGAAGAAAGATCCTTAAGGACCTCCTTAATGAAAGCATATTGTATATACTGCCAGAACAAGCATATGCAATAAACACTCCCCACTTTACTGCCAAGGGGACCTGTGACCATTTACTAGAGAAGATTGTGCTTTGGGGGAAGAGGAACATCTAATTTTTCAATGACAATTAAACATACTTCTGACACAAATACAAGGAGATGTGAAATGCCCCCATGCCCTGCTACCCTTTTTAGAATGAAGCTTGTGAAGATCAGATGAATTTGGACCAAACATTATCTCACAATGGTTTATATACTCATCTGTTATTTCCTCTGCCCCTGAGTATATAATTGGGATGGATATATGCAGCAGCTAAATAAAGCTCATATAGTTCTCTGAATTGTGCAAAAAGAGTCATTATTATATGGAAGGCCAAGGATAAGGATTTGAAACTACCATGTCCAGCCAAGATAGTAAATCAGACACAACACCATAATTCATATGAAAATGCAAGGTTAATACTACAATCAAGATGTAAAGGACACAAGTATTATGGACCTCATATCGCTGTCAAGTTAACATCATTATAGACGGTGGTTGATTAACATCTAATCTAATAAAAGAGTAATGTGCAAATTAATCCTCACTCCATTACACCCACAAGCCATGCCCACAAGCCATGCCCACCAACCAATTAGGAGAAAATATGCAAATTAGCTCAACTAAGATGGCGGCAGCCACGATGCTGGAGTTGCCCCAGGCAATGGAGGAAGCCAGGGCCCTATGGGCCCTGAGCTCTACTCAAGGCTACAAAGTTTCAATTATAGAATATAAACAAACCCCACAAACCTGCCAGGCTGAGACCTTGGGTTACCAGGAGCAACCCAGGCTTCAAGCAAGGGACCAAGGCAACAAAGTTTCAATTATAGAAGTTAAATAAAACCCAGATACCTGCTTCCAGACAGGCACCCCAGTAGGGACGCAAACCCTGAAGGGGCTGTGGGCAGCCTGAAAACAGGCCTCAGCCCCTCACCCAGGCTGGCCACACCCCCATAGGGTGAAGGTTCCCACTGGGGGGCTTGGCCAGCCTGCAAACAGCCATCAGCCCCTCACCCAGGCTGGCCAGGCATCCCATCAGGTGGACATCCCCCAAGGGGTCCCAAACTGTGAGAGGGCACAGGCTGGGTTGAGGGACCCCCCCCCCCACCGAGTGCACAAATTTTTGTGCACCAGGCCCCTAGTCTAATCTAATAAAAGAGTAATATGAAAATTAACTATCACTCTGAGACACCTAAGCCACACCCACCATCCAAGCCACGCCCACCAGCCAATTAGAGCAGCTGTATGCAAATTAACCCAGCCAAGATGGCAGCCAGCAGCCACAGAGCTAGAGCAAACAGGAGGCTTCTGTTGCACCAGCAATGGAGTTAAAACTGCCTGCCTAGGCCGGCCAGGCCTCTGCTCAAGGCAACAAAGTTTTAATTATAGAAGATAAATAAACCCCAGAAACCTGATTCCAGCCAGCCTTGCTGGGACATTGGGTCAATGGGAGCTGTGGGCAACCTGAAACTGGCCCTCAGCCCCTCACCCAGGCTGGCCAGGCACGCCAGCAGGTGGACATCTCCCAAGGGGTCCCAGATTGTGAGAGGGCACAGGCTGGGCTGAGGGACCCCACTGAGTGCACAACTTTTTGTGCACGGGGCCTCTAGTTAATTTAATACTCAGGTGAGGATTAACAAAAAAGGAAAACTGAAAAGCTTAGCATTAATTTAATAAGTGAGAACCACAATTCTGTGTCTGTGTGAGATATAGTATCTTTTTTAAAATATATATATATATTATTGATTTTTTAGAGAGGAAGGGAGAGGGATAGTTAGAAACATCGATGAGAGAGAAACATCAATCAACTGCCTCCTGCACCCCCCTACTGGGGATGTGACTGCAACCAAGGTACATGCCCTTAACCAGAATCAAACCTGGGACCTGTTAGTCTGCAGGCCGATGCTCCATCCACTGAGCCAAACCAGTCAGGGTGAGATATAATATCTTTACTGGAACTGGTCAGCACTGGAACTGATCAAATGCTGTCACTTGCTATGTATTAGTCTGGTGAAGATGCTCTTTGTAGTCCCCATAATAATGAGGATCAAAGAAATTCACACGCATGTGGAAAGGATAAGAGTACAGACTCACGGCCTTGTCCTAAGGCTGTATTACTTCTCCCGTTTTCTATCAAAATGTAGTGTGAAAGGAACGGGTCATCTTGACAGTCTGCAGGACATTGTGCTGGTCCACTGTATTTATAACATTATAATGAACAGGAAATGGTAAGTACAGGATTGCCACAGTTAACATCACTCATGCCAGAGTGTAAGAGATAAAAGCTACAAAGGTTCGGGGCTTGCCACATATTTTGAAGATGTTAGGGAGCCAACGCTATGATATATGTCAGGGCATGTCCTCGTGCACTCTAAGATAACGGACAAGCCATTGTGCTTGCAACCCTGCCATTAATAACGAGCCACGACATTGATGGGTAAAACAGGTGTGCTCAGCTCCTCACACAGGGTACCTTGTCACTTTCCATTTCTGCACATATAGGCCTGACTTCTAACTGCCAATACGGCAGTGTCTGCTCGAGGGCTCTCTCTATAGCCAGCAGAGCATGGGGAAAGCCAGAAGTACAGAAGCTCGTGCAGCCCTCAGCTAGCGACGGATGAGATTGGTGAACACTCCCTCAGCCCTTAAGTGGGATACATTCTACATATTTTTGTTTCACAAAGTCTCTGAGAGTCCCCCAGTAGATTAGGTCCACTTGCCCTCCGTGATAACTTGCTTGAAAATTAAGTCATTGTGGAATACAACTAACATGGTTTGTGGAGAGAAATATACAGCTGTAAACAACTGGTTTTAAAGCAAAGCCGTACTTCCTGCTGCAGAGACTGAGTCACTACCACGTCACATGTGCTCATGCACCCAGACCCTGAGCTGGATGTTGGAAAGCCAGCAATTTTTGCGAGCTAGATATCAATTCCATGGCTCCAGTCAACTGTATAATACAAAATAGAATATTGGGAGTCAGGCCTCCACAGATCTAGAGGACACAAGTAAAGTATATGAATATGTGGCCATGATCCCTCTATCAATTACCCATATTGTCCCCACATACCAATGGCCCTCCCACAACACACAGCTCTGTCCTGAGTCCTTCTCCTCACAAGGGAAGAGAAATCTTGGGCCTGTTCACAGTCAGTTCAATCTGTTGATGTGGGACAAAAAGGCCTGCCTCTGTGCTACAGCTCTACTCACGGTTGTCCCTAAGGGACAATGAAGAAGGAAAGTGCTGTTTGGCAGAGTTTTGATCAGCATTTCTAGCTGCCCACATTTTATGAAGGGAGAAGTGGTCTGAGGTAGAGGTGTGTAGAGACTCCTGTGCAATGGATTACCAAAAGGTAATGCTAGGATTGCCCCTTGCCATCGCTGCCAATGAAGCACTTGCAAAATGTGTGCTCTCTTTCCCTGCAGTCTCAGGCTTTGTTGCCTTTGCCCTCCTAACCCTGAAAGGGGTGGCGATCCAAGGGAATTCTTCCACCAGGAAATACTGTTAAGTATTCTATGGAACCTGAAGCTGTAGTTCCTCATGCCAATGGGCCAACTGACAAAGAAAGGGGATATTCTACCGATGGCAACATTTAAACCTGATTCTCTTGAGGAGTTAGAATTGCTGCAAAATAGAGACAAAGGGAACTATATCAAGCCTGGTGACAGCAGCTAACTGGTAATTGGCACAATCACAGCCTCACAAAGGCAAAGTAACCTAAGACTCAGACCACTCAAATCAACCAGGCATGCAACCTAGACCAGCTTAAGTGTTGGCTGAGAGTTTTAAAAAATCTAGCATTGGTGGTGAAAGAGGAAGAAGATAAAAATCAATTATAGCCTGAAGACCATCCAAAATAGCAGAAACTAGCTTGTACTACTAGTAAGCTGGGCATCTTCCTGCCTTCGCTCCTGGGCCTTCTCTAACACAGCAGATGCTCCCATGAACTGCAGTGCAATTCACACTTTTGGACACTTCCTTCGCCTCGACTCATCCAATCAACTCCTGTATCCAATTGACTCTATTTCCCAAGAATCTGTTGAGTCTATTATTTAAACTGTGTCTCTTATTCAGTCTCCCTGCCTGCAAACTTACTCCTCCCAAATTTCCTTCTCCACTGCAAAGAGGATCTTTTTAAAAGCCTGTCTCTACTCTTTCTTAATCCTTTCAATGGCTCCATATCACCTACAGGTTAAGGATCAAATTTTTTAGCACAAGATACAAGTCCTTATAGTGTCTTTCTCTGCCTATATCTTCAACCTCATGTCCTGTCATTTTTCATCCTTAAGCCATTTCACTCTCTAGAAATTTCAAGTAGTTTCAACCATCAAATATCATGTAGTAGGCATTTAATATCCATTCTGCTTCCTGGAAACCATATTCTAAGTTCTCTCTGGGGGACTATTTTCTGGAAACCATATTCTAAGTTCTCTCTGGGGGACTATTTTCTGGAAACCATATTCTAAGTTTTCCCTTACTAAGTGCCTGCAATTGGGCCACAGTGATTATCCCAGGAATGGACACTAGCCAACCAGAGCTAGTGACTCATGATGGAATTTACCTTTTTTAGGAATCCTGGGAAAGAAACTCTAGAGCTTCTCTATTAAACACAAACCAAGGAATTAATTAGATCTACTGGCAGCCATCTGGGACCACAGCCCTAAGAAGAGAGCCAATACGGAGGAAGCAAAATGAATGATGGAAAGAAAGGAATTGGATACTGATTATTTCATCTGAGACTCTGTTTGCAGTCAAACCAGAAGCCAGGTCTCCCCCAGGCCATTCATGTATATATACCAAGACCTTCTATTTTTGGCTTAACCTAGTTTGGTTCAGATTTATTCATACTGTCCATCAAATGTGTCCTAACTGATACATATATACTCTTCATGCCTCCATATACTTGTGCATACAATTCCCTTAACCTAAAATGCCTTAAGTATGTTGGCTAAATGTTTATCTCCTCTTAGAGAAGTATTCTTTCCCTAATTCCCCAGGATGTATTCATCATTTACTTCATTGTGTTCTCTCTGTGCATGATACACTGGTAATTAATTTGTTTACCATATATAATATACATAGTTAATATATATAGGTTTCTTCCACTAGACGATTAAGTCTGTTAGTTCTTTGAAGAGAATGTGGGTGATTTTTCAACTATCCCAATGACAGGTACATGGTAAGAAGTTTTAGTTATATATTGCTGCTTAATAAAGCTTTCCCAAATTCAGTAGCTTAAAGCAACAGAGATTTGTAATTTCTCTTGATTCAATAGCTTTATTGGGTAGATTTTCTGTTTCGTGTAGTGTCATTCATCTGGGAAACCAGGACAAATGGAAGAGACACAGAGGCTTCACTCACATGACTATCAGTTGACAGGCAAGGAACTCAGCTAGGGTTGTCAGCCTGGAAATTTGGGGGACTTGATTCTTCTTCACAGGGGTTACTTCTGAGAGCTACTTGAGCTTCCTTACAGCATGGTGGTTGGGTTCCAAGAAACAAAGGCAAATGCTAAAGATCTTTTAAATCCCAGCCTCAGAAGTTATGCAGCATCACTTCTGCTAATATGCTGGACAAAATTGACACAGATCAGCCAATAATCAAGGGAAAGAAAAACAGATTCTACCTCTTCATGGATGAGCAGCAAAATTATATTTCTAAAACGCATGTAAAATGAGAAATATTGTCTCGGTCATTTTTGAAAACAAACTAAGGCAACTGCAGCACTAAATTTCTAAATAAATAAATAAATGAGAAAATGAATGAATAAACTATTGTCACCTTTTATTCCTGTTGTCTTCCCATTCTACCACCTATCTATTTAGGGTTTCATGCTGTCACTGTATCTGCTTCTTGAAATACTCTTCTTTTAACAAGAGTCACAAAAATGTTAAACTAGTAGGACCAGCATTTAGATTATTTCATATAATTTCTAATATCCTCTTGGTAGAAAAAAACAACCTCTCTTTTCAGCGTAAGTTTCAGGACTGCATTGGTGTGGGTGTGAGTGTGCGTGCATGTGTGCGTTTGCTTAGTTTATATTTTCAACAGTCCTAGAATGCTTTCATATTCTGACTCAAATTTTAAATTCACTTTCAAAGTCCATGCCTAGTTTTACCATTTTATATAATACTTAGTACAAAAAATATGTAATAAATGTGAGGAAACTTGAGCTAGGTTTATTATCCTGCTTCTAAATTAATGCTACAAAAATCTGTGAATAGTATAGATTTGGGGGCATTGTTTATTTTTGTGTATAATAAAACAGCCCCAGAGTGAAAACACTCATTTTTTGAGAATATGTGAACATTGCTAAAGTCCTCATAAGTATCTTCTATCCAGTGAATTTATTTTAGGAACAGATGGCCCCAGTCACAGGACTTTTGGTTCAATTACTCATTTCCTGGGGACACATCTCTATGGTTTGTCTTTTTCAATTCAGTTCCTCTATTCTTCTATCTTGTCTTATGTTGGAGTTTGTTTTAACTTCTCTTTTGACTTGAGCATTCCAAGACCTCATCAAATCTTGTCTCCTGTATATCTTTATAAATTGCACTGCTTGCATTTTTGCATATTCTCTCCTCCCACTCCAGCTTCTAACTTGATCCTTCTAATCCTTTTATTTCTCCTAGTTCTGCCTCATAAACCAAGCCATAAACACAATAATAAACTCTGTTTTCAGCATCTTTGAATCAGAAGTATTAGCAAATACATGAGCCATCACATGCCTTGGATCACCAAAGCAGGTCTAATTCCCATGGCCAAATCTGTGGATAAAACTATTTGGATCTTGGCATATAGACCTTCACAATAGCTCTGATTAGGTTCTGTGAATCAAAGGAAGTCTAATAAGCTCATGATATAGCTAAAAACCCACTAATTGTGGGAAAGAATTGCTACAGGTCAGCCAAAATTCAATGGAAAGAGAAACAAACTACACCTCCTGATGGATAAGTAGCAAGATTATACAGCAAACGGGCGTGTAAGATAGAAAAGACTTCAGTTTAAATGCCAGGTATGTTTGACTTTTCCGTTACTGAGAACTCCAAAGGTAGGAAACCAAGGAAAAGCAGCATTTTTATTAGCCCGGGAAGATGGTTCTCATGACAGCAGTCATCTGTACACCATGTGTAGTTGTCCGGGAAGCATGCCTCAAGTGCAAGCTGGAATTGATTTTCCTCATACCTAGAATGGCACATCTTTCCTTCGTTTGCCCTAAGAGTTGAGCCCATGTGAGCAGGGAATAGGTGCTAGTTCCCTACTTCAGAAATGTAGCAAATGCTTCTTAGAGATTATAAGAAACAAGGACTTATATTGTCTGTGTTAGGCCCCTGTTCTGCTGGTTAATGTGTGTGTTTGTGTGTGTGTGTGTGTATTCTATGTTTCTTTTTTAAAAATCATATGTTGCCCTGACCAGTTTGGCTCTGTGGATAGAGTTGGCCTGCAGACTCAAAGGCCCCGGGTTCGATTCCAATCAAGGGCATGTACCATGGTTGCGGTCACATCCCCAGTGAGGAGTGTGCAGGAAGCAGCTGATCGATGTTTCTCTCTCATCGATGTTTCTAACTTTCTATCTCTCTCCCTTCCTCCCTGTAAAAAAATCAATAAAATATATATATTTATAAAAAATCATATGTTGCCCTGGCCTGTTTGGCTCAGTGGACAGAGCATCAGCCTGCAAGCTGAAGGTTCCCAGGTTCAATTCTGGTCAGGGGTACCTGCCTGGGTTGTGGGCTTCATTCCCAGTGTGGGGCGTGCAGGAGGCAGCCGATCTATGATTCTCTCTCATTATTGATGTTTCTATCTCTATCTCCCTCTCCCTTACTCTCTGAAATTAATAAAAAATATATAAAAATAAATAAATAAATAAATAAATAAATAAATAAATAAAATTTAAAAATCATGTTTTTATCGACTTTTTAGAGAGGGAAGAAAGGAGAGAGAGAAAGAGATAGAAACATCAATGAGAGGGACATGGATCAGTGGCTTCCTGTACTGCCCCAACTGGGAATTGAGCCCACAGCCCAGGCATGTGCCCTGAACAGAAATTGAACCGGGAGCTCTTGGTACATAGTATGCTGCTCAATCAACTGAGCCACACCAGCTAGGCTGTAATCTGTTTCTTAATCCATTTTCACACTTCAGAAACCAAATCCTATCTAATAAAAGAGTAATATGCAAATTAGGCATCACTCTGTCACAAATATGGCCACCCCCATAGCCACAAGATGGCCGCCCCATAGTCACAAGATGGTGGTGCCCAGTCTGGCTCAGCCCTGCCACTGTAGTGGTCAGGCCTGTTAGCCAGGCAGGTGGTGGGGAAGACATGGTGTCCAAGGGGCAGAGCACTTGATAAGAGGGGACTGGGGGTCCCCTGCCCAGGCCAGAGGCCTTCCCCAGAGGCCTCAGGCATGAGCAAGAGCACAGCTGGTGATCAGAGGGGGCAGGAGCAGAGCCAGTGATCAGAGGGGTGTGAGGGTGCCCTACCCAGGCATAAGGCTGGGCCAGAGGTCTCAAGCCTGGGCAGGGGCAAGACCATAGATCCCAGGGGCCTGGATTCCACAGAGTCAATGATCGGAGGGACAGGGGCAGAGTCTGTGATTACAGGGGTCTGGGCACCAGTGGAGCTGGCAAAGCAGGGGTCTGGGGATCCCCTGCCCAGGCCTGTAGCCTTAGCCAGAGGCTGCAGTAGGGCAAGGGCAGAGCCAGTGATCATATAGGCCTAGGCTCTGTGAATCAGGTGATTGGAGGGGCTTGGGGGTCCCTTGCCCAGGCCTTCAGCCTTAGCCAGAGATTACAGGCCTGGGAAGGGCTGGAGCTGGGATTGGAGGGGCAGAGGTGCAGCTGGTGATTGGAGTGAACTACAGAAGAAACACCTTTTCTTATCGCTCATTGGCTAAGCTCCCTGTATGCCACTGGTAATATTCTTAGTAACTTGGGTAATGAGAATCCCTAAAGGTGATCTAGGGTTTTTCCACCACACTCCTGGAGAAAACAAATGAAGGTCCACTGCTGGAGGGCTAAGAAATGACATATCCTGCCCTAGCCGGTTTGGCTCAGTGCATAATGCCTCAGCCTACTGACTGCAGGGTCTGGGTTCAATTCTGACCTAGGGCATGTACCTAGGTTGCAGGCTCCTCCCTGGCAGGAGGCAACCATTAAAGTGTGCCTCTCACTTTGATGTTTCTCTCTGTTCTTTGCTTCTCTTTCACATTCTCTAAAAATCAATGGAAACATATCCTCAGGTGAGGATTAAAAAAAGAAAAGAAAGAAAGACAGAAAGAAATGGCATATCCTATGAAAGAAACATCTTGAAAATGCCTAAAGAAAGTTGTCATTTTTTCATGGTGAAGGGACTGGAGTCCGTGTTGATGAAAACACCTTGGTGGCTGCAGTGACTGGCAGTGGCTGCAGCAGCGGGGTGATGGGACTGGTGGCTTCCCCTGATTAGCCTGGTCACCTCCCACAAAGGGAGGCCAGACTTTGGCTTAGGCCAACTCCCCAAGAAGAACAGGAATTGGGCCTAAGCCATCAGTAGGACACCCCTTGAGGGCTCCCAATATGTGAGAGGGAGCAGGCTGAGGTGAAGAACCCCCCCCCCCCAGTACACAAATTTCATGCACCAGGCCCCTAGTAAGATAATAATGACTGATGCTGAATATGAACTTCTTCATGCTGCATGAAACCTAGCCAGAGGCTAACTCTACCTCCTTCTCTTCATCTGCTGGCCATTAAAAAGGTGATATGTTACCTGGTTCTAAGTAACTAATGGATGCAGGGAAGGAGTGATGAAGACATAAACTTGCAAAACCTAAAAGAATTGAGGTACACTAGGTAACTCATTGAAGTCACCAGTGCCATAGAATAAACCCTACACCACTTCACCATCTGAGTGCCAGCAGAGCAGAATCCCCATTCCTGGGAGCGCAGTAGGGAAATCAGTCCTGACATCAGTGGGATGGGGGAGTAGTGACAGGTGAAGGAGTATCCGGGGAGATCTGAATAGCTAAGAGATATTTTGGAACTTTCTCTGGGCATTTTTTATTAATTAAAGTAATAAATCTCCTCATTAAATTATAAGTTGTTGGCATATTTGCTTCTAGACATCCATAAATATGAAAATTGTCTCACTTGATCCAAAGGGAGCGATTAAGTCAAATGATAGGAGTGATGTATGTGATTCCTTTGGTGTTAGCCAGAAGTAAGGAGAGCAAGCTTTGCCTTTAAATAAACACTCTTCCACAGGCCCAAACAAGCATAGCATCTATAGTTCCCAAAACAGCTGTATGCGATAGAGAACAACATATTGCATGGCTTTTATAAACACACGAGGAGAGTTTCACAAACAATGAGAATAAAAACAGAACATGTTCCAAAATACACTTGTAAATCAGTGATTTGGAATTGGAACTTTTTCCCCCTCAGTAAACCCACAGCTCAGGTTCCCAGGTGAATCTGAGAAATTCTATTTAAAATCCTGCAGCCAGCAATAATAATAATAATAATAATAATAATAATAATAATCCTGCAGCTGAAAATCTGGACCATCCAAATGTTAAGTACTACACCCCTAGGACTTGGAGCCCTAAGTCACTGTGCACTCCAAAGGTGGGGATCAGGAGAAGAGCAGCTCATTTATAGCCAAGGAAGATAGCTCCCATGACAAAAAAAAAAACAAAAAAAAAAACACATGTATGAATGTTCCATTCATAAGTCAGGAATCATCAAGACATACAGCAGAGTGCCTATGCTCTCAAAGTCCCAAGCTGACATATATCAACCTAAGTTTATGCAATTTCATTTATAAATAAAAAATATGTTATTTTAAGTAAAACTACTTCTCATTCATAGTTTACATTCACTTGTTCTATCTGAACCCTATTTTCCTTTCTAAAACTAAAACATAGATTTTTAATCCAGATAGTAGTTTTCTCCAGGGTCCCAGGGCCCCCACAGATAAGACCTGTAATATAACACAAGTGACCATAAGACACCATTAGCTTTTGTCTATCTTTTCCTATCAGCGGTTCTCACCTCTGTTATCGCCATTATTACCCTTCCCTTGAGAAATAGCTCCTGATAACTTGAAACCACCACTTAATCAAGTGCATTAAACTGCTTACTGCTTGTGTTAGGATACAGCCTCAGCCTCTGCCACAAATCACAAACTTATATTTTGATGTTCTCCAACAACAAATCCTCTCAACCAAAATGTGGCATCAGCTCACATGTTCAGACTCATACATAGATTCCCTATACAATTTGTTTTAGGATAGACATGGAGTGTAAGATTCTGGAATTTTATGTAGTATCTAGAAGACCAAAAAGGGCTGTATTTGGCATTTTCCTTTCCTATCACTCTCTCTTTCTTGCTCAGTTCTTTTCCACAGACACTTGCTCAGCCATGCATGCTACCTGAGTTAGACTTTTGTACTTTTTCAAGTGAGATGTGCTGTTGAGATAAGATCTTAACCAACTTACAATGTGGCCCAACTATAATTACCTGTTGTGTAGGCTACCCTGCTCACTGAAAAAAAAAAAAAAAAAAAAAAAAAGCAGCGGGAATTTTATTGAAGGTACCAATGGTTTTTGTATAAGTCATCATTCAGAGATGTTAGTGACCCTTCTCATTTCCCAGATTGTCAGGGAAATTTATGTATTGGTGTCAAACTTACCTCAAGTCCTTGGTCCTTAGAGAGTTTCAAAAGGCCATCAGCCTCTTCTCATCTTAAGGCATTCTTTATCTGTTTGCCAACACATAGCTGAGAAGGAGACAGATAGAAGCACAGCCTCATGAAATTCAGAACAATTTTCCAACTTTTTAAGTATTGTTTCCTATTTGCCTAAAATTGAATGGAGGGTTACAATGGTATCACACATTATTCATCAAGCACAATAAACTCCAGTTCCTCTTTCCAGTGGTGTCTGAAACATTTGGGGCTTGGGTCATCAGCTCACGATTTATCCCATGATGAGGTCAAATCTCATGAACAATTTAGTTCATATATCAGACTCTTGGTCAAAATTCTATTTTCTATTATCCACTTAGTTATTGATCATACTTAAGTTATTTCTAGCCTTACTTACCTTTTAAAGCATTATTTGATAGTAGTAGCTATACTAACTTATGGCACTTAAATATAAGAATTACATTAATCATAAATATGGAGTTTAGTTTGGTGTTTTCTATTTTTAAAAGGAGATTGTTAATTTGTTATTAATATCTAATCTGTAACAAATCCAAATTACTTAGTTCTGTATACAAAAAGAATTCCATAATTAGAGATGACAGAACATAAACTGCAGCCAGCCATCTCACCAGTTCATATTGGCAAGAAGAAATAATGTGACAAATTAATGTAACCCAATAAAATTCCTGTTGGAAGTCTCACCAACAATCTTTGTAGAATTGAGATTATAACATACTGGTAGCCCTGCATATGAATCCGAGCACCAGTAGCTCATTGTTGCCCTTCTGTAACTCCCCCTTCCACGCCCCTCCCCACCCTCCTTCTTAGCTTGCTGCCCTGCCCCCTCCTGTAGCTCTCCGCTGGCTGCTTGTAGCTCACTGCCCCATCCTTCTGCTGATCCATGATCCAGTCCTTATGCGGTCAGTTGTTATGTAATGACCATTTGCATATTACATCTTTATTATATAGGATTTATAATACTGAAAAAGAATCCAAATTTGAGGCAAAGGTAGTTTTGGATAGCTATTGGCATCTCGTTGGCTGGGTAACAATAAAAAAAAAAATTATTCAAACTTAACCAATGCCTCAGTTTCTATTTCTGTGAAAGAGAATGGATGGTATTTGTGTTTGAAGACCAAGAGAGATAATATAGCATAATGTTAGGTGCATAATCCTGGAAACTGAAAAGTTTATAGCCCATTTTGGTACCATCAATAAATAACCTAAGACAAGTTATTCAAGGTTTTTTACATTTGAAAAATGAGGATAATAATATACCAACTTTTAGGGATATTGTAAAGATTAAATGAGTGAATACAAAATACCAAAAAAAGTGCCCATTGCAAAGCAATAATTCAGTATAAATGTCAGATCTGTAGCTAAGCTATAAAAGCAAGATTATGTTTTTGGTGTTCCTTTAAAATATAATTTTTATTAGATTCAGAGAGGAAAAGAGAGGGAGAAAGAGATAGAAGTATCAATAATAAGAAAGAAATATTGATTGGCTACTTCCTGCATGCCCCTTTTGAGGATTGAATCTGCAGCCTGGACATGTGCCCTGACCAAGGAATTAAACTGTGACCTCCTAGTTCATAGGTTGATGCTCAACCACTGAGGCACACCAGCTGGGAAGATATATATATATTTAAAGCAATACAGTTGATACAGAAGATACAACTGATGAAGTTGTTACTGGCCCTCTTAATATTTCATCATCTCCATTTCTAATTGTTTTTCAATTATTTCTATTCATCCAAATATTATGTCTAAGAAAATATTAAATTGAAACACAATGAGAGCAAAAGAAATAAATTTGAACTGAGAATTAGGATTGCCACCAACCAAATGTGACTTTAAATTATTTAGGCTCTCCTCCTTCGAAAACTAAGTAGAGTAATTAATTACCTCAAATGACCCTCTGGGTCTCACATGTTCTCCAGTGAGACCGCATTTGATAGTATTATCTGCAAATAATCAGAATGTAATTGTATAAGAGCCATTTTTCAACAGGTATGTTTGCTTAGGTATGTTAAGCTTATTTTCCTTCCTTTAAACTTTAAATCCAAGGTTCACATTGACCAAAACAGATAGAATTTCATGTATGCTGAACCAGAAATATGACAGAATGTATTTTTCTACCAAAGAGCCAAGAATAGCATAGGATATCTAAATAAACAATTTTAATAAAAGTAAATTTTTAGTTTAGGGCAGCTTGGAAAATGAACACTTCAGGTGAGACCTACATAAAGGAAAGAGTGCTGGGGAGATGAGTGAAAGCAAGTATAACTTTAAAAGGAAAATTAAGATTATGCTTTAGAAAATATATGTTTAAAAAATTGTCTTTTCAGAACACACATAGTCATGAAGGGGGGTGCTAAAGACGCAGAAAGAAGACAAATAATACCAGGCCACTTACAATTTTTAAATATACCATTATCTGAAGGAAACAGATGAGTGCGTACAAGAAATGGGAAAGGGAAAAAACAAAAGTAAAATTACAAAGTATCCCAAAAACTAATGAAAGAGAAGAAAGGGGTTTTCTAGATAAAGGCTAGTGCAGAGACCTGAGTAAATAAGACACAAAGAGAGAAATGATGTCAAAAGTAGATTGGTATGACAGCAGAAAGACATCTTTTATATTCCAAATTGTACAGGGAGGAGAGGCCTGGAATCTTCAAATATTTCAATTTCATAAAAGATTTTTTAAAAAGACTGAGAAACTGTTCTAGAGTAGAGCAGGCTAAATAACATACATGATTCTTGATCGATCCCTAGATTCAAAAACAACAAGTTTTAGAGCCATTGGGACAACCAGAGACATTTGGGTATGAATTGGTTTTCACTACATTAGACAATAGTAGTGATAATGAGTATTAAACAATGAGTCGATGATAAATTTTATGTAGTGATAATTATATTGTGGTTGTATAGCAGAATATCTTATTATTAGGAGATATATGGTATGCTCAAGTATTTAAAGGTAAAGTGATAAGGTGCATCTTACTCTCAACTAATGCAGGGGGGAAATGTAGTAGAAAGAAAAGGAGATAGAGTAAATATGGCAAAATATTGACTATTAGTGAATAGAGATAAAGAATTTACAAGTGTTCATTGTATTAGTCTCATAATTTGACTGTAGGTTCTAAGTTTTTCAAAATAAGAAAGTTTCTCTAAATTAAAATTTTTGTTCACTATTCAGATAATTTTTGAATAGATAACTGGTGATACTGTTCACAAAAAGTGAGTTTTCAGCCATACTCCCTCCACTCTCATCCATCCTTCTCCTCACTAGAACTTTATCAAAGGGGAAATGTGTGACCCTGGCCAGTTGGCTCAGTTGGTTAGAATATTGTCCCAGTACACCAAGGCTGCAGGCTTAATCCCAAGGCAGGGCACATACAAAAAGCAACCAGTGAATGCATAAATAAGTGGAACGGGAAAATTCTCTCTCTCTCTCTCTCTCTCTCTCTCTCTCTCTCTCTCTCTCTCTCACTTTCTCGCTCTCTCTCTCAAATCAATCAGTAAATAAATAATTTTTAAAGAGGGCAAATGTGTGAAACTGAATCAGTACTAGTTGCTGATTATTCTGCACATAAGAATACACTGTGTTCTTTGGAGATTAGTTAACTTCTTATAATTAGAACCACAAAAGTTTTGCTCCCACCAGTTACTTTGTGGTATCTATTGGGTAACATCAAGGGAGGAAAAATGGGAACCTCTGAATGCAAATTCAGCCTGTGGTAAAGAAAAGAGAAAAGGTTTAGTGTAGGAGAATTTCTTTTCCTAGACTTAGTTAACAGTGTAAAGTCTTGAGCGGACAAGCAAAAGTGGATGCTTTGACAGATATAGCCAAGTGTGTCATAGCTCTTGGGCAGATATGGATGGTGGAGTATAAACTGATTTTGTTAATCTATCTTTAAAAAGAGAAGTATATTGAGAATTTTTAACTACAAAAAGAATAATTTCTCTAATAATATAAAAGATATAAAGCCCTAAAAGGAACCCAACCCAAAAGGTGAAATATTTGCTAATGTGGAAATACCCTACAATTTACATTTATAATGAACAATTCTGGTAAGAATGAAGAATATAGTTCTTAGATTAATGATTTCAGCATAAATTGGTACAACATTTTTGGAAAATACTTTGGCTAGAAGTTTCAAAGTTTGCAAAAATATTCTTCTCCTTTGATCATGTCTCAAAATTTCACAATTTATCCTAAGAAAGAATGAGGGGGGGGATGGGAAAAGAGAGGGAGGAAAAGAGGAAGGAAGGAGGGAAGGAAGGAAGGAAGGAAAGAAGGAAGGAAGGAAGGAAGGAAGGAAGGAAGGAAGGAAGGAAGGAAGGAAGGAAGGAAGGAAGGAAACGTGAGCTACAAATAACAAGACTAGAGGCCCAATGAATGAAATTTGTGCAAGGGGTTCAGCCCTCGCAGCTGCAGCAGCTTGCATCGGCCCTCCCCGCCCCAGTTTCATCTGAAAGGTCGACTGGCAGGTCGTTAGGCTATCCGATCTAATTAGCATATTATGTTTTTATTATTATAGATAATTATTTCAGATATACTAATAGGAAAAGGGGAGAAGAAAGAAAACTTTATATTGAAATGTTTGTATAATGTGCATCAACATTAAGTAGATAAAAATTTTGCAAACCATAAGACTATACAAGAAGGAAAAATGCTACTATATAAAGACAAGTGAAGAATATATAATTAAATATTGCATCTATATTATGATTCAACTATGTAAAGTGATAATGCACAAGGAGAAGTTGATCTGTTGGACTCAAATCAGGATAGGAAGTAGTGTTTATCTTTTCAAAATCCCCATTACTATTGTTATGAGAGTAGAGTTATGTTAATTGCTCTCTCAATAAGGTAGGGCTTGCAGGCAGCAAAATCTGCTCTAGGGTTAGGTAAATCTGAGTTAGAATACCTTTTGTGCATACTAGTTGAGTTTTCTTGGCAAATTTCTTAACATTTCCCTGTACCACTGATTCCCCATCTATAAATTGGTGCAAAAATTATATCTACTATTTATGGTTATCACAAAGATTAAATGAGTTGATGCACATAAACTTTCAGCAGAGTGCCTGGTGTGCACCAATGTTAGGTGAACAACAGAGATTTATACAACAAGCAGTTGGGTCTAGAGGTGGTAAGAATAAGGCATATCTTTGAACACTCAGAGTTTGGGTCTACATGCAGAATCATTTCTATTATAGCCAGAATATTTACGGGCAATATTCCTTGAAGACATTTTCGGTGCACTAGTTTTATCATTATATAAGATAATTATATTAAGTAGTATAATCAAAGGGGTGTGGGAGGTTTTTTAAGAAAAACTGTACAGAGTTATATCTAGGTATGTTACTTCTTCAGTCTCATAGAATAGAAGCAATTGTAGGGAACTGAAAAGTAAAGTTTGGTCCTCCAGACACCAATGTTGATGGACTTCAATTCTTTAATGCCTCCTTCTGAATTCTCAACACAAACCATCTGGGTCAGGACTACCCAGAAGATATTCAGGCAGTTTCTGTAATCTACACGTATGTGTCTTTCCGCAAGAGTCAGTTGTGGAATAACTGGAATTTATCCAAAGTTCTGTGAGTGTCTAATTTTCTAATCCAGCCATCATCAGGGAGGCACAAAGAGCACCAAGCAAACCCCTTTGGAATAAGCAGAGCAAGTCTGACGCTAATACAGCAAACAAGTGTGCAGTCTGTGTCCTGTTATCATTCACCAAGCAGATCTGAGCACTATCGTGAACAAGGTTGTATATGGGCACAGAGGAGGAAAAGGTGGCACTAGTTCTGCTCACACGTAATGTACACTTTGCCTGATAAGCAGATATTCATGAATAAATTCTAGTGAACTGGTAAATGCACACAAAACACCATCCTAATAGCGTGATTGTGAATAAGCCTTAAATCCTAAAGATTTTATCTTACAAGTGGTATTCTCTTGGATATTGTTAGTTCTACCAATAACTTAGGTCTTGAACTTTCAACATTTCATTAACTGAAAGAAGATGCTGGGGCAACCACTGTTGCAATAGCATGAATTTTTTTTAATTCTCACAGCCACCAACCGATAGCTGAAAAGCTGCACCTCTTAAGGAAGTGTTGAGAGAGTTTTAAGGCTCAGCAAATTCACCCTCTTGCAGTCAGGGGTACAATTAGACATTTGCTGTAACTCCCAGGCTAATTATCAAGTGAGCATCTCATTGGATTAATAAATGGTGAAGTTGTTGCCCTTGCAATGAAGAAAGACAATACCAAATAATTCACCTCATTCTCTCTGGCTGGCATTCAGCAATATCTGTTATTTGGCATATCAACCTGACCTGGCTAATGTCACAAAAGACCACATGGATTGCACAAAGCATTCCAGGCACATTCACCACGTGCAAGCACCAGACAATATAAGCTGTGTTTCCTCTGTGGACTAGAAGTAAAACATGTCTTTCCACTTGTTTAATAGGTGAAAGATTTTACTTTGAAGCAACATTTTACTAAAAGTGGTCTCCAAAAGTATTTCTCATTTCTGGGAAATTGATCAACATATTGACACAGTAAAAGAGTATTTTGATATACAGTAGATAGTCTATGCCCAAAGGGCATTAGAAAGCAAGTTGCTTGGGCATATCAAAAGTGACTTCAGCCCTAACTGGTTTGGCTCAGTGGGTAGAGCATCAGCCTGCAGACTGAAAGGTCCCAGGTTCAATTCTGGTCAAGGGCATGTACCTTGGTTGCGGCACATCCCTAGTGGGGCATGTGCAGGAGGCAGCTGATCGATGTTTCTCTCTCATCGATGTTTCTAACTCTCTATCTCTCTCCCTTCCTCTCTGTAAAAAATCAATAAAAATACATATTTTTTAAAAAGTGACTTCAGAATAAGCACAAATTTGGTGCTTTGTTTCATTCTAATAATAGAAATGACAGTAAAAATTTTATCTTTTATTTTTCTAGAGCAATACCTACCACATTATAAGTTCTTGATAAGCATTTCTTGAATAAATGAATAAATCTTTGGCAATCCTGGGAAAGTAGAATTCATTTGGCATTTATACCCAGTATTAATTTCCTGGTGATTTCCACTGGTATTTTAGGGACACGTTTTGATACCCTGATTACTTGCTATTCACAGTGTGGCTCCCTGACAAGCATCATCATCATAATCTGGGAGTTTGTGAGAACTTCATCATCTCAGACCTAAGAAATCATAATCTTCTTTTTTTTTTTTCTTGTAATCCTCATGATATTTTTCCATTGATTTTTAGGGAGAGTGGGAGAGGGAAAGACAGAGAGAAACATCAATGTGAGAGAAATACATCGATTGGCTGCCTCCTGCATGAGCCAGACCAGGGCTTGGGCCAGGGAGGAGCCTGCAACCTAGGTATGTGCCCTTGACTGAAATGAAACCTGGACCCTTTGGTCTGCAGGCCGACACTCTATCCACTGAGCCAAACTGGCTGGGGCAATAAATCATAATCTTGACATTAAAGTTTGAGTGAACCCAACTTAAAACAGGTAAAATAGTTTTAAAATTAGCATCAACGCCCGTCTTAAAAGGAAACACAAGGAAGTAGATCTTATAAATGGTGACAGAACCAGAGGTTAGGTTTCAAAGGTCCAAAATATTACCTGCATGTATAGCGTGGTAGATACATGCACACCTATACATTTATAAATCAAATGGCTATACCAAGCAATTATGAAACTTTGGGTAAGTTTCTTAACCTACCTTAGAGTTATTTTTAAAAATAAATAAGTAAAGCTAAGACAGAAGTCTTCTAGCTCTAATGTGACTTTCCTCTTGTCTTCAAGTGCCTTAGGTTTCATTTCCCACAAAGGGACTGGAGCATCTCTTTCATCCTAGGTCATTCCAGTTTGGCCATTCTATGTGCCTCCTGCCCCCTGCCACTCACCCTCACTCTGCCAGTTGCCTGAGATTTACACTTTATGCTATACACATTATATACTTCTAACCCGTGAAATGTGAAAACAGCATTTATTGTGTAAAGTCCTTGGCATTTCAGATAACTCAGCAAAGAATTTACTCATATGCATTACACCCACATTCATTGATTAATGAAGCACGATCAAATAAATGTCTAAGCCTTGTCATCCCCTCTTTGACACATACTCAATCCTATTAAACTTCATATTATCAGGCCAGATGTATATTTTTTCTCCTCTGCACAAATTTTTTTAATATATTTTATTGATTGCAGAGAGGAGGGGGGAGAAAGGGAGTTAGAAATATCAATGATAAGAATCATCGATTTGCTGCCTCCTGCATGCCCACTACTGGGTATTGAGCCCACAACCCAGGCATGTGCCCTGACAGGGAATCGAACTGTGACCTTCTGGTTCATAGGTCAACACTCAATCACTGAGTTATGCTGGTCAAGCTGCACAAATTTTTAAAGGAAACATCTATATAAGATCTGTTTTGTATTTTTTTTAGTTTTATATTTTTATTGTTTTATTAACTTAAGAGTTATTAGCACATTTAAAGGAGATTCCATAGAAAATAATTGCTAGCAGAGATTTAAAGAAAGTTAAAATCCTCATTTTATATCCTTAACCTAGAGAGGCATTGTGACATGATTTAAGCAAAACATTACTAGTAAGCATAGTGAGTATCAGCAAGTCATGACTTAAATAGTACTAAACATCACCACCACTCAACTCTGTCCATTGGGACCTGGAAAGACACGTGGATCTAAGAAAAGCCTGATTTGGTGACACAGATATTATCAAAATCATGCCACACCTCTCATCAAGGTCTATTTCTAATCTTTCCCTTGAATTCAGGCAAGCCCATTCACATACTTTGACAAATAGAATGTGGCAAAAGTGATCACATTACTTTCAAGGCTAGGTCTTCAGAGATCTGTATATTCTGCTTTGCCTCTCTTAGAAGCCAGCCACCATGTAAGAGAACAACCACTCATAGACCACCACACTGCAGAAGTCCAAGCTGACCACATGGAAGGAGAGAGTATTCCATGTGGAGGAATACTGACATGTCTTATTTTGGAGCAAAGCTTGCTTGGAACTTCCAGCTCTGCTCAACCACCATGTGAGTGCAAATGAGTGAATGAGACAGCTAATGCCAAGTAGAGCAGAAAAAGAACCCAAGCAAATTCTGCCTTAATTCCTGACCCACAAGATCACCTATATATATAAAAAGCTAATATGCAAATTGTCCCATCGGGAGTTCAAACTGGAGAACAAGAGTTTGATCACTCACTATGGTGTGTGCTAACCACCAGGGCACCAGGGGGTGGCATGGAACCAGCAGTGGTGGTAGGGCACTGAGGGAGTAAGGGAATGAGGAGGTGGGGAGACAGGGAGGCGGAGAACCTGATTGCGAACCAGACCTGGGAACCCTACCCGTACATGAATTTTGTGCACCAGGCCTCTAGTGAGAATATAAAATCATTATTGGAAATACTAAGTTTGGGAGTAATTCATTACACAGCAATAGGCAAACAAACACTTGGAGACCAATTATTTTCTCTTTTATTACCTTGTGGTCTTTCTCCTAGCTCTGTTTTTCTTAACTGGCCTGCCCATTCTGCTCTCCTAACTTTACTGAGAAATTTTTCCTGAAATCTCCAAACAAAACTCTGGAAGAAGACAGGCTAATTGGCTTCATGAATTACCTCACCATCTTGGGAAGAACCTTTTGTACCAGTTAGTCTTCTAGGTGATTGGTGTTTCATGGGTGGGCCTTGGTTAGCCAGGTGCCCACTCTGGTCAGATTAGTGTCTGACTGCACAAAGAACCTGAACAGGACAGTTCCATGGACATTGGACATGGCTGGCACCTAACCTGATTGTTCTGAACATTTCATGATTAGATCTTTAGTCCTTTGTATTAACCAATTAGCCCTGTTCAAATGCAGACACTCCGTGCACAAGTGAGACTACCCATTAATTATTTAAACTTTACTATGTCTGAGAGGTTTCCAATATGATCTAGCTTAATCTGAGACCTAATGTTGGAAAAGAAAGAGAAGGCCTGAGATTTATAGATACTTGATAGAATAGAGGTGCTAAAAAGAAGTCAACAAGGACTTAAAGAAAAGATTAAAGGACTGTGAAGGATCATTTTTCTCAGTTTTGTCTAGAGCTTGGCTTAGTAGTAAAGTGTTGATAAAAGACAGAACTTTTTCTATGTGGGATTACTTAAAAGAAGGTGCAAAGGCATGATATGGTGATCATGATCATGTGACAGTAAATGAAGAGGAAATAGAACAATACAGGAGGAATAGAAAATACAAGAGGAATATGAACAAGAGACTGGAGGCTAGAAAGAGAGGAGGAGAGCAGAAATTTGGGGAAGCGCAGGAAGTATAAGGCCCTAAAGAGTTGTTCACTGTATATGCTTCTCCAGTAAACTCTAATACTTAAAATCAGCATTTACACAGTGGGCATGTGTATATCACCATTTTAGACTTCTAGAATTTGATGGTCTATATGATTCTAGAGGCTTTCAGAATTTTCAACATGGTATATTTCTTTTATAATATTATGAGGAATTCCCTATTTGAAATGTACATCAGGGCTGTTGTTATACTTGCAGATGATTCAACATGTTGAGTGCAGAAAAGAGAGCAAATTGCCCAAATGATTACCCAAAAGTCAAACCAAGTAGCCTCATGCATCAGTGAATTTCAAAAGCTAAATAAAGCATACATTTCTCAAGCAAGAGAACATTTCACTTTTTCCCTCGAGCTTATATAATATAAAAGATTTTAAAGAACAACTTTTCTAGTATTAATTGGATGAAACTTTTTTAATCAAAGACTATACAATCATGAAATAAAGAACTTTAATTTTTAATGTTTTCTCTACAATATTTGTTTATCTTATCCACTTTATAAAACTATGATCAGTGGTGTATCATAGCACCCAAAAGTGTAAAAACAAATTCAATTAAGTGAATTTCAAGATGTCTTGCACTCATTAAAACAAGAATCTGATTTCTGTATGATAAATCACCAGGAAAGATAAATCTGTATGATTAAACACCAGGAAAGAATCCATATATCAGAATTTGGTCAAGTGTATATTCTGGTGAAGGTAATACCCAAGAGATATTTAGTTATTTGAAATGTCCCTCATTCACTTAGACCCTCCAATAGAAGAATCCCTTTGTAATTAGAATAAATTCTAAATTCCTTCTCTTGGTCTCAAGTCTGTTTACTTTTCTGACTTTACTTCTATATGTTTTCCTCTACCACAAGCTAGTCCTGCTGATCTCTTTCTATGTGGTTGCTTTTTAAAAAAATATATGTTATTGATTTTTTACAGAGAGGAAGGGAGAGGGATAGAGAGGTAGAAACGTCAATGAGAGAGAAACATTGATCAGCTGCCTCCTATACACCCCCTACTGGGGATATGCCTGCAACCAAGGTACATACCCTTGACTGGAATCGAACCTGGGACCTTTCAGTCTGTAGGCCGATGTTTTATCCACTGAGCCAAACTGGTTAGGGATGTTGTTGCTTTTTAAATAATTTTTATTTTTCAATTATAGTTGACATACAATATTACACTAGTTGCAAGTGTACAACCCATGATTAAACATTTATATAAATTATGAAGGGATCACCCCAATAAATATAGTACCCATCTGACACCATACATAGTTATCATAATATAATTGACTGTATTCCCTTTGCTGTACTTTACATCCCCATGACTGTTCTGTAACTACCAATTTGTACTTCTTAATCCTCTTCCCTTTTAGTTTTTAGTGTGTGTGGTTTTTTTACATTTAATTAATTAATTCATTCATTAATTTTTTTATTAACTTTATTGGGGTGACATTGGTTAATAAAATTATACAGGTTTCAGGTATACAATTCTACAATACATCACCTGTGTCTTTTTGTTTTTTGAATAAGAAAATCTCTGCCTTGCCTCAGGTCTTTTTTTTTAAAGATGCTAGAATCATTGCATATTTTTAAAAATATTCTTATTGATTTCAGAGAGGAAGGGAGAGGGAGAGAGAGTTAGAAACATCAATGATGAAAGAGAATCATTATTTGGCCACCTCCTGGGGATTGAGCCTGCATGTCCATTGGGGATTGAACCTGCAACCCAGGCATGTGCCCTTGACTGGAATCGAACCCGGGACTCCTTAGTCCGTAGGCTGACTCTCTATTTGCTGAGCCAGACCAGCTGGGGTATGTCTCAGAGTCTCGATTCTTGCTATCCTCAGTGGTTAGGATTTTCTCCCCAAATCTTTTTTTTATATATATATAAATCTGATCAGTGACTTTTATCCAGAATACTATATAAAGAACACTTACAACTCAATAATGAAAAGGTAGCACAAGTGAAAATGCTCAAATGATTGTAATAGACATTTTCCAAAAAAAGATATAAAATGTCCCAGAACTCATGTGAAAACATGTTCAACTTCATTAGAGAAATGCAAATCAAAACCACAATGAGATACCACTTCACACCCACAAGGATGGCTATGACAGGCATAGACAAGGGTGTGGAAATGTTGGCACTTTTATACATTGCTGGCAGGAATGTATGAAATTCTGGAGCTACTTTGAAAAATAATTTTTTTATGAAAAGTTAAACTTAGACTTATCATATGACTCAGCAATTCCACTCCTAGATACCTACTCAGGAGCAGTGAAAATATATATCCACACAGGGACTTGTACATGAGTATTCATAGTAGCATTACTCATAATATCTCCCCAAATAGAAAAAAATACCTAAACGTCCATCAACTGAGAAATGGAAGAACAAAATGAGCTCTATCTTATAGAGCTATTACAATACTATTTTACTGTAAAAAGAAACGGAGTACAGATATATGCTTACAACATGAATGAACCTCAGTGAAAGAAGCCAATCACAAAAGAATGCATATCGTATGATTATATTCATATGAAATGTCCAGAGAGGCAGATTTATAAAGGTAGAAAGTAGATTAGTGGTTGCCCGGGGCTGGGGTTTGGGAATGAGGAATTATTATAAACCACCTTATAGGGTGATGGAAATGTTCTTCAGATCTTTTTAGGTCAAGTTCTTTCTCATCACTCAGGCCTTAGTTCCCAGGGCGGCTTTTTCTTTCCTGACCATCTGTGTAAACAGAATTCAAAGATAGCCCCTCAACATTCCTGGCCCTGATGTGCATGTGTGCCTTGCCCTAGCTATTTAATCAAGCACTAATCTAGCCCCTGCTCTAAAGAGATTTTGGAGATAGAATCAAAGTCCTAAATCTGTTGACCTTAAAATAAGGATATTAACAGGGTTGATCTGACCTAATCAAACAAGCCTTTTAAAAATAGGTAACATTCTCTGCCTGATAGCTGGAGTCAGAGATTCAAATCCTGAGAAGGTTTCCATGTGCCACTGCTGACTTAACATTGGAGGAAACCCAAGAATGTGGGCAAATCATGGGAGGTGAGAGCAGCCCCTGCTAACAGCCTACAAGGAAACAAGGAGCTCAGTCCTACAACCGCAAGGAACTGAATTCTGCTCATAACAGCAATGAATTTGGAAGTGTGAATGAGAAGAGGGCTATAGAGTAGACCTGGCAAGCTCAGTGACTGAAAGTAACCACACAGGATGACCTGATCGTAAATTCCTAACTGGGCCGGCTGTGGAGGTAGTCACGTCCCAAGCCTATTGCTTCCTTAGCAAAGGCCAGTCTCTACTTTGTGAGCTCTGTCTATTCTTTGTATGTTTCTAGGATAACATACCATTGAAAGGTCAGAGTCATTTTCTTTTACCGGACCCCTTGAGGCACAGCCGCAGGCACCCGAGCATGACACCACTAAACTCGTTGTTATCTTG
>PVJC01007961.1:39611-49904 GCA_004026665.1 Murina feae
TTTTTTTTTTTATTGGATTGTTTATCTTCCTTTTGTTGAGTTGTATGAGTTTTCTCCCTTAATTCTAATGTATATCTATAAAATGAAGTGCAAAACTACCATTCCCTGCAGCATAGTCTCAAACGTTGAGATCTTGCTTCTAGGCATGTCCTTATTTTTTTAGCTCAAATAAACTCATAACATTTTTGATAAGTTTGGATGCTTTTTCTTGGACATAGGCATACTTTTTCCTGCAGAGCCTTCAGCTAAAAAGTGAATCCCAACCAACACCCTGATTTTCGCCTTTGAGAACAATCCCACTGTGCCAGACTTCTGACCAACAGAGCCATGAGGTAATTATTCGGTAATGTTCACACTGCTAAAATTTACGGTAATTTGTTACACAGCAATAAAAACTAATTCACACACACACACACACACACACACACACACTAATTCACCATCCTAATCTATAAAAATAATGCAAAATTATCACTGCAGTCATTGTTTATACATAGGCTGTTTTCCTTCCTTCTTAATATATTGAAAAGGAAAATGGGGGGGAGGGGCTGGCAACCTAGTTCAGTATCTGGTTAAAACTATAATCTTACTTCCCTACTCTGGCTGACTTGGGCAGAGCTGCAGAGCCTGACCAACCCCAGGGCCCTGCCACAGCTGACTTGGGTGGAGATGTGGGGACCCTCAGAGCCCCACCAAGACTGACTTGGGCAGAACCATGGGGAATCTTCAGGGTCCCGCCAAGACTGACTTGGGCAGAGCCATGGGGACCCTCAGGGCCCCGCCACAGGAAGACATATATAAGTCAGAGCCTCCCTACAAGGGTACTTCAGGCTTTGGATCTGGAATTCCCCGGGACTAGCAGATCTGCGAAATAAAGGTTAAACTTACTCTTGGAATGCTGGCTGATCATTCTCCTGTGCATTCTGGCACAGCAATATGAAACTTCATGGAATTAATATTATTGATATTAGACTTTAAGCTCAATGGTTGACTATAAAAGTGCTAAATTTAATATCTATAATAATAAAAGGATAATATGTTAATTAGGCCAGATGTTCTTCCTTACCAAGCTGGAGCCAGAGGGAAGCCAGCTTGTGGGCAGCCAGAGGAGGGAAGCAACTCAAGTCCCAGGTGCCTGCCGGCAGCTGGAGGAGGAAAACAGCCTGGGTCCTAGGTGCCAGAGGGAAGCTGGTACTGGCAGCCAGAGGAAGGAAGGCCTACTTTTGCAAGAATTTTCATGCATCAGGCCTCTAGTTTGTTTAATAAATAGATAAATGACTAAAATTAAAGTTTTCTCAATGAGATTTTTTAATCAAATATATTTTAATCATATCAAATGTTTTTATCAAAACACCTTAATGATGGCTTCTACTTGTCAGGACTAAAAGATACTTCCATAATATAAATTTCAATTTATAATTAGGATTTACCAAAATGGAACATGCACAAAAACTAAAAACTGCAATTCTACCAGTAAATAACTCATCTGATTATGTGGTCTACTTCCAATGCTGTTTTAAAGAAATGCTAGTCTTCATTGATGTGGAAAATCCTAACAAGTTTGAAAACAATAATTCTTCATGTCAACAATAGAAACCATCACCAAAAATACCCTCTTTCTTAGGAAAAATCTTTTAAATGTTAATTTTATTAATATCCTTAGCCAGATATTTTTGTTGCCCCTCCATATCCACTCGCCTTCTTTCTCTATCCCACTTTCTGCTGTAGGAGGTTGGCCTGTAATTAACTGCATCAATAGACTTCTATATCTCTCATTTCTGGTGGGTTTATTTCAGTGCTTTCCAAGAGAAATTATGCATTTATTTAATCCTTACCTAAGGACATTTTCCATTGATTTTTAAAAAATTATTATTATTAGAGAGAAGGGAAAAAAGAGAGAAATATTGATCAGTTGCCTCCTTCGTGCACCCTGATTAAAGCCAGGGATCAAACCCAAAACCTAGGAATATGCCCTAAGTGGGAGGAGGAGGAATTGAACTGATGACCTTTTGGTGTATGGGACAACACTTTTACCAACTTGGTCACACTGGCCAGGGCTGCATGAAGATATTTTAAATTTTTTAATAATTATATAAAAATTTTAAATTTTCTAGTATTACATTTTTTGTTTGTGTTTTTGTTAATCCACATCCAAGAATATTTTTTAGACAGAATGGAAGGTAGAGGGAGAGACAGAGAGAGAAAATCAATGTGAGAGAGACACACTGATTGGTAGCCTCCCACATTGGGATTGAGACTTCAACTGAGGTTCATGCCCTTAACTAGTCTCAAACCAGGGACCCTTCAGTCTGAGGCTGATGTCCTATCCACTGAGCAGACCAGCTAAGGCTAGTAGCACATTTTAAAAATTACAAAGAAACAGGTGAAATTAGTATTAAGAATATATTTTATGTATTTTATGCATTATTTTTATATAACCTATTGCATGTATTGATAAATATATATCTACTAGAGGCCCAGTGCATGAAATTCATGCACTTGGGCGGGGGGGTGGCTGTTAGCCTCGCCTATACCCTCTCACAGTCCAAGAGCCCTCAGGGGATGTCAGACTGATGACTTAGGCCCACGGGGAGCAGGCCTAAGCTGGCAGTTGGACATTCTTAGCACTGCCTTGGAGGCGGGAGAGGCTCCTGCCACCACCACTGTGGTCGCTAGCTGTGAGTCCAGCTTCTGGCTGAGCAGAACTCCCCAGCTCCTGTGTTGAATGTCTGCTCCCTGATGGTCAGTGTGTGTCATAGTGAATGCTCATTCCTCCATTTGGTTGATTTGCATATTAGCCTTTTAGTATATAGGACATATAATAAGACACTAAGCGACTGGTCAACAGGTCGATCATTTGACTGGTCGACCAGTGGATATGATGCACATTGACCACCAGGGGGTAAATGGACAATGGAGGAACTGTCCTGTGGTGGTCAGTGTGCTCCCATAGCAGGAGCGCTGCTTAGCTGACTAACAGGCACTGAACACAGGGCTCACGGCTGGCCACTGCAGCTTGGAGACTGCAGCAGCGTGGCAGTGAGCCTACTGAGCAGCGGCGGCAGGCGCAGCAGGGCCAGGATGAGCAGGAGTGGCAGGCAGGAGCAGCAGGCAAGTGTTGGACTGCTGGTTTCGGCCTGGTCCCTGCAGGCCATGCCAAGGGACCCCACTGGTGCATGAATCCATGCACCAGGCTTCTAGTTTAATAATATATGTTAATATTTAATATGTGCCTTGAATATGTATGTCTAAAATATTATACTTCCTATTTTTAATTAGTGTAAATATTATACTTCCTATTTTTAATTGTTAATGTGATATTTTACATACTTTTGATACTTAAAGTTTCAAAATCTAGTGTATGTTTTACACTTACAACCACACAAACACTTAGTAGCCATCTGTGACTAGGCTGCCATGTTTCACAGGGCAGTTTAGGTGATTGGAAAGCCTGGCATTGGGTCAAAGAGAAGGCAAAGAGTAAATTTGGGATATTTAGTTCCCAACTCCTTCTCTGTGGAGTCACCTCAATCTTGCTTTGTCCTTCATCCCATAATTACAGCTCCTCTCAAGTGGCATACTGTATGCATTGCTCCCTTTGGGTTCTGATAACCATTCCCTCATCTCACCCCTTTAATCTTAGGCATGAAATAGTGCTCTCCTTTATGATTTCCACAAATCTTCTCCAAACATCTACATCGATAGTATTTCTATTAAGCCCTTCTCAAATTATCCTCTTATTAGAGGCCCAGCGAATGAAATTCATGCACTGGGGGGCGGGAAGGAGGAAGGGGAATGTATCCCTCAGCCTAGCCTATACCCTCTCCAATCTGGGACCCCTTGAGAGATGTCCGACTGCCCTCTCACAATCCAGGACTGCTGGCTCCCAACAGCTCGCCTGCCCTGCCTGCAATTGGGCCAGCAGAGGAGCAGTTAGGTGTCTATCAGGCTGGCAAAGGAGTGGTTAGAAGGTGGTCAGGCTGGCAGGCAGAAGCAGTTAGGGTGATATGCCTAAAAAGTACATTAATAAGCAGAAGAATTAACTGGAACTTAATAAGCTAAATTGTTTCAAGTAATTACAAAGGTACCTTCTGTATTCAATGACTTTTGTTCAATAAAAATTAGCATGATAGAAAAGTTGCTGTTTTTGAAAGTTGAAACTATCAAAAATCTTTAAATGTCAATATTTTTCCATGTTCCAGGACTTCTATAGACAGTATTCTAACAAGAATAAAAATCTGGAAGTCCTGTCAGGTCTTATATTTTGTGGATTAAAATAACCTCTTTCAGAAGAATGTGAGAAACAAAATAAAAAGTTCCACTTGGCAACATAGATATTGACTCGATTAGCTTTACATTATTGATTTCTAAAGTTTGTCTTGATTGAGGACTATTAACAGTGAGTGTACATAAATTTCTTGTTAAGTGGCAAGAAATATGTGGATTTGGAGGAAAATAAATCTTTGGCCCAAGTTTTTAATGAAAAAACTTACTCTGGCCCTTGCTGGTTTGGCTCAGTGGACAGAGCGTTGGCCCGTGTTAAGATACTAACCTAGATTTTGGTTAGTTACTTACCTTTTATCTCACAATGCCTCTGACTCTTAATATTTTCCTGATTAAAACAATGTTTCTTTTTTCCTCTATAATTCCCAACACATTTTACTGAGGAAGAGTCACCTAAAACTTTAGATCACTGAGTTTTGTAGGTGAAATTTCACTTAATGATTGACTAAGACATATTTGCATTAACAATTTTGAGAATATCTTGGGTAATTCATTGGACCCATTCCCAGAAAAAAAAAAATTCTTCTTGAGACTATTTATTCAACAAGTTCATCTCTTACTGTTCTTAATGACTATTTCCTTTGGAGCAGAAGCAGACGGTGGTAAGCATGAAGCCAAATTTACTGTTTGACTGTTTGTTATTAAAAAACAGGCTTCTGTGGGCAATTCTAAGTGGCCAAGGTTTGGGGTAGCCCTCCTGTGTTTTTACAAGTGATTGTCCTTACAATATGAGTTTATTCTGATGCATCCACATATATCAATGAAGGCCACAGCAAAACAGTAAATGTCCTACTCCCCATTCTATTGTAACTAATACCTAAGTGTGCATTTAGCCACAAGAAAATTGGCTGCACTCATAATGTCATGATGCTGCCAACCATTTTAAAACATAGAGGGCATTGGTTGCCAATGGTATTTAGCTTTTAAAATTGATTTTGGAAGTGTTTTTGTTTTCACTGTGCCTCATGGAACCTCATTTGAATACGTTTTTGCAATAGTGTAGTTACTACCGTACTGTTCTCTGTAAGTAAGAGAGAGAGAGAGAGAGAGAGAGAGAGAGAGAGAGAGAGAGAGAGAGAGAGGCGTATTACTTTTTAGAGGAGAGGAGAAAGTGTTTCCCTCACATTAGATTAAGGTCATTTTATGCAGCCCAAGTTTTTATTTCAGCATAGATTGTTCCATCTGTCCCATGAACAACTTTTCGGCCAAGAAGAACGTCTTCAAAAACAAATATTTTATTAAAATGTCTGGATTTCTCTAGAGGAGAATACATAATTAAATTTTCTCTGTTTCATAAACATTTGAAATTATGATCACAGATTGTGATAAAAGAGATATTTACTTCTATAGGTCCAAAACCTCCCCAAACATGCCTAGCAAGTCTGGCTCAGTGGATAAAGCATCCAAAGGGTCTCAGGTTCAATTCCAGTAAAGGCCACATATCTGGTTTGCAGGCTCCTCTCCCAGCCCAGGCCCTGGTCAGGGCTCATGCAGGAGGCAACCAATCCATGTGTTTCTCTCACATTAACATTTCTCGGTCTTTTCTTTCCTCTTCCACCCTCTCTAAAAATCAGTAGAAAGATATTCTTGAGTGAGGATTAAAAAATAAATAAATAAAAATCATACAAACAACCACATAAAAAAGCTGGTTCATTCTTCTCAAAATTATCTTTTTTTAAATCTTCAATATGAAACATATTATATTATTGGTACCCAGCCACTGTGGCTCAGTGGTTGAGCATTGTCCTATGAACCAGGAGGTCATGGTTCAATTCCCAGTTAGGGCACATGCCTGAGTTGTGGGCTTAATCTCCAGTGTAAGAGGCAATGGGATGTTTCTCTCTTGTCAATATTTCTATCTCTCCCTCTCCCTTCCTCTCTCTCTCAAAATCAATTTAAAAAAAATAATATATGGCCCTAGCCAGTTTGGTTCAGTGGATAGAGAGTCAGCCTGCAGACTGAAGGTCCCAGATTCCATTCCAGTCAAGGGCACATGCCCAGGCTGCAGGCTTGATCCCCAGTAGGGGGCGTGCAGGACGCAGCTGATCGGTGACTCACTCACCATTGATGTTTCTATCTCTCTTTCCCTCTCCCTTCCTCTCTGAAATCAATCTATAATGATAAAAGCATAATATGCAAGTCGACCAAATGACCAAACAGCAGAATGAGCATCCCAATGACCTTCCAGACAACCACGCTATGACACGTACTAGCGCCAGGCCAGGCGAGGCAGGTGCAATGCAATTGCTCAGGGGGCCTCTCCATTACTCTACCATTACCCCACAGAGGGAGGCCCAGGCCATCTGCTGTGGAGGGAATTATGGGGGGGCTCCATGATCAATCACCCTAAAGAAGGAGACCCAGGCCACCCTCTGCACTGCTGTTGATCATGGAGCCTGGCCAAGTGGGTGGGCCTCCCTCTGGGGGGCAATTGATGGCACAGCCTCCATGATCAATTGCCCTACAGAGGGAGGCCCAGGCCAGCCAATGATCACACCCTACGCCTGTCACCCGCAGAGGGAGGCGACTAGTGGTGGGTGAGGGAGGGGGCAGCACCTTACAGATGGCAAACAGATAGGACCTGATTACCAGCCAGGCCTAGGGACCCTACCTGAGGGGTCCAGGATTGTGAGAGGGAGCAGACCAGACTGACAGACACCAGCCCCTCCCACCCCGCCCCCTGTGCATGAATTTTGTGTACCAGACCTCTAGTAAAAATATATTAAAAATATATAATATTTAATATATATACATATATTGTTATTGTGTTGCACAATTATTCCTCACTAGGGACACGGTGCACAAAAATTTGTGCACTCCAGCGGGGCGGGGTCCCTCAGTCCGACCTATGCCCTCTCAAAGTCTGGGAACCCTCGAGGGATGTCTACCTGCTGGCTTAGGCCTGCTCCCCAGGCAATCGGGCAGCCCGAGAGCCCTCTGGCAGCCCGGGAGCCCTCAGGGAATGTCCACTTGCCAGCAGGGAGCAGGCTCAAGCTGCAGTCAGACATCCTTAGCACTGCTGAGAAGGCAGGAGAGGCTCCCACCACCATTGCTATACTGGCAGCCATCAGCTTGGCTTGTGGCTAAGCAGAGCTCCTCCCTGTGGGAGTGCAGTGACAACCAGGGGCAGCTCCTGCATTGAATTTCTGCCCTCTGGTGGTCAGTGTGTGTCATGGTGATCAGTCATTCCCAGTCGTTTTGCTGTTTGGGTCAATTTGCATATTACCCTTTTATTATATAGGATAAAGGCCTGGAGCATGGGTGGAGGCTGGCTGGTTTTCCCTGAAAGTTGTCCTGGATCAGGGTGGGAGTCCTTCTGGGGTTCCTGGCCAGCCTGGGTGAGTGGCTGATGGCTGTTTGCAGGCTGGCCAAGCCCCCCAGCAGAAACCCTCACCCCATGAGGGTGGGGCCATCCTGGGTGAGGGGCTGATGGCTATTTGCAGGCTGGCTACAGCCTCCAGTGACCCAATTTCCCAGGAAGGCTGGCTGGAAGCAGGGATCTGGGGTTTATCTTCTATAATTGAAACTTTGTTGCCTTGAGTGGAGGCCACAGCTGGCCTAGGCAGGCAGCTTCCTCCATCGCCAGGGCAACAAAGCCTCCTGTTTGCTCTAGCTCTGTGGCTGCCAGCTGCCATCTTGGTTGGGTTAATTTGCATAGTTGCTCTGATTGGCTGGTGGGCATGGCTTGGGATATAGCAGAGTGACACAATTAGCATATTACTCTTTTTTTTTAAATATACTTTATTGATTTTTTACAGAGAGGAAGGGAGAAGGATAGAAAGCCAGAAACATCGATGAGAGAGAAACATCGATCAGCTGCCTCCTGTACACCTCCTACTGGGGATGTGCCCACAACCAAGGTACATGCCCTTGACCGGAATAGAACCTGAGACCTTTCAGTCCACAGGCCGACACTCTATCCACTGAGCCGAACCAGTTAGGGCACATATTACTCTTTTATTAGATTAGACTAGGGGCCTGGTGCACAAAAATTTGCGCACTCAGGGGTGGTCCCTCAGCCTGGTCTGCAACCTCTCCAATTGGGGAACCCTCGGGGCTGCTGGCTCCTAACCACTCACCTGCCTGCTGGCCTGATCTCCCTAACTGCTCTCCCCTGCCGGCTTGATCCTCCTAAATGCTCTCTGCCTGCCTGATAACCTGTAATTGCCTCTGCCTCAGCCCTGCCACCATGGCTTTTTCTGGAAAGACATCCGGAAGGTCGTCTGGAAGATGTTCAGTCTAATTATCATATTACCTTTTTATTAGTATAGATGCCACCTTGTCTTAAAAATGCAGGTTGTTAGCAGGTTTTTCCTATTGGTGAAAGGGGAGCCTGCAGTAGCATCTTGGGTTCTGACAAGGGCTTATCCACTAGTGCTTTATCTCAGCAGATGAGATTCCTAGAAGAAGACTCTTGGATGTACCTTGAACATTTCTATCAATTTTGCCAAATCCTCCTCCAAAAATGTTGAACCACTTTAAACTTCCACCAGCAACCATGTGTGTGCCCTCTGTCCTACTTTGATGCCAATATCATTGATTTCCCCCTAGAAGCTTCCCTCCCCTCAGCTGGGACTGCTTGGCACTTGAGCCAAACTCACTGTTCAGCCTGGAACTTGATTTCCTGAGATAGAATTATGGAGGAGGAAAAATAGTGTTCCTCTACCCTTCTGAGTTCTTAGCAGAGGCCCTTGTAATGAAAGATTACCAAGAGAAAAACAAAAGCTCATTAACATGTGTACCTCGTGTATATGTGGGAGATCCCAGGGAAAAATGAATAACTCCCCAAGGTGGCTTAGAATCCAGATTTAAATACCTTCTTCCTAGGAAGAGGGGATATCTAGGCCTCTTAGAGGAGAGTACATGAGTTTTAGGAAAGATGAATGGGGGTGGGGGAAATAGTTTGTAACAAAGTTTGGGTGTGATGTCAACTTGTAGCCTCCTGTGACAGGAGTCAGTCTTCACTGGCTGATGACACTTTTCCCATCGAGGGAACCTTTGGGGGTCCGATTTTAAGCAGATCAGGAGACTTTAGAGAAAGCCTCTCCTTGCATTTGCTGTTTTTCAAGCATCTGCAGCTCAAGATCATCAATATAACAACACAGCATATGTTGGGGTGGCATGTTCTCTGACCTTCAGAATAAACCCAACAAAAGCTTGTTTCCTTTCTTAGATGATTTGCCACAGTAGTGTTGTTCCCTGGAGATGGTATTCTGACCAGACCTTCCTGGGAGTGGTCATAACGTACGCTGTGCTTGTAGAAAGGTGTAGGCCATATCACTAAATAAATCAGGGTCAGTTTTCTCATCTTGTGGAAAGGGAGATAAAGTTATGATAGTTTATCTCCCTTTCCACAGGTTTCCTGCAGATTTGTGTCCCTGCTGTAGCCCCAGTGACCCCAGCGTATCTGTGGCTGTGGGGCTTGGGGCTGCTGGGTGCTGGGCCCCCTGTGGGCTGTCTCTCTGCTCCTTAGGACCCCAGTGGCCCTAGCACCTCCACAGCCACAGGGCTCAGGTTACCCTCCCCCCCCCCCCCCCCGTGTCCTCCCTCCTCCCTCTCTTCTCTCCACCTCCCCCTCCGCCCCTCACCAACCCACCGTGCTCAGCTCCTCAGTCTGCCTCCCGGACCTGCCCACCGCTGGCTCCTGGAGTGCACCCTGCTTGGCCCCACACCCTCAGGGCTTGCTGGGACACCCCTTGCTCCCGGTCCTGGCCCCGCCTGCTGGCTCCAGCCCGTGCTGAGCAAGCACCTGCCGTCCATGTGAGCCTCGGACCCCAGGGGCACCAGCGCCAAGGTGGGGCTTGTAGCCACTGGAGTGCAGTGCCAGCTGCCCTGCAGGCCCGGTCCCTGCACCTTGGACCCACTGCTGCCCACCCCACCCCGCTGCCGCTCACCCCGCACCCACCGCTGCTCACTCTGTGGCTGCAGGCCTCCATCTTGTCTGGGTTAATTTGCATACAGCTGCTCTGATTGGCTGGTGGGCATGGCTTGGCTAGTGGGTGTGGCTTT